>CM040244.1:20825167-20899058 GCA_022545495.1 Chrysanthemum lavandulifolium | reverse complement strand
TAAAATAATAAATTTTATCTCATTGACTTATGTGGGATCATAAATCAATACAACTTTTCAAAAAAAAAAAAAAAAAAAAAACCGCATGTAGCATGTTTTGACATCTATGGTTCTTAAGTATTCTAGATTCACTGGTTCTTAAGTATTCTAAATTATCCACTACGAGTGCAGGATGTTAGCTAGTTTTATTGTTTTTGTCACTGTTAATAATTATTCTAGATTCACTCATTCTTAATCCTTACAAAGGAAAACTAAAGCTTGAAGTCTCTGTTACCAAAAGCTTAAGATTCATTCTTAATCCTTACAAAGGAAATGTAAAGCTGTCTGATATAAGCTTGTTTCGATCCAGTTCAAGAATGACCCATGTGCCACGCAAATGAAGAGAGTTTGGAAAATTTCAAATATGGCGTTTAGTTCCACGTGAGTTTGGCATGGCTTGCATGGATACATGAGCTATAATTTTGTTGATATATATTAGTAGCTCTTGTATTCTAGTTGTGGTTCGTGTATGACTTGAGGTTTGTTCAAGTCTTAGTTTTGCTTTTGGCGTGTTTAAAGAGGGGTTCATTACCCCTCTTCGTATGTTCGAAATATATATATTTTTTTTCAATATGTTTCACCAGGTAACAACCCTTTACCAAAAAAAAAATTGTCTGTTACCAAACACTTCTCATAATAATCCATTTTACGGAGTAAAGGAAAAGTAAAGCTTTAAATCTCTATCACCAAAAACTTTAGATGCATATGATTTTCCAAACTCACATTTCATGCCCGATAAATTTATCATGTTTCTAACAAGAAATGAAAATTTTGAAGCATCATATTTACCTTAAGACATATAATGCGTATGCACTATGGTATATAAGGTAGGAAAAATTTCTTAGAATAATCTATGTGGGAAAAAAAAGTTGAGATAGTTTTATCAAAATATTGTAAGTATTTATTTTCACAAATTGATTTAAAATGAAACTATACAATCACATATTCTACTATGTGTTATAAAACCCACGACCGTCTTTAAGGGAGTGCTATCGGTGTCATTGCACAAGCCCATCGGGGAACCATGGGGGAATGATACCCTCACCGGTTATGTTACGGTTCGGTTGTGACCCGGTTGTTGTATTAATACATTAGAAACATTGTGTTTATCTAACGAGAAAAAGAAGAAGAGCTTTCATGTCTTATTGTGCGGGAATAGTGCGTGAATTCCACGTTCTTAATAAGTGCAATCTGAACATAACATTTGTGTGACACCCGGTTGGTGGCCACCGCGCGGATGCCCGAGTGCAACATCTTTCGGATGCCCGAGTGTAACATCTTTCGAATGCCCGAATGTAAAACCATTTCGGATGCCCGAGTACAAAATGATCTCGGAAGCCCAAGTACAAAATGATCTCGGGAAGGCCCAGGTGCTATTCACCGAACGGCAATATGCCCGAGTGCAACATCTTTCGGATGCCCGAGTGCAACATCTTTCGGATGCCCGAATGAAAAACCATTTCGGATGCCCGAGTACAAAAAGATCTCGGAAGCCCTTGTACAAAATGGTCTTGGGAACTTCGTAGATAAACTAAAAGCGGCCGATGTGTCGATTTCTACTCCGTAGATAAACTAAAAACGTCCTGTGTGTCGATGTCTACTTCGTAGATAAACTAAAAGCGGCTTGTGTGTCGATGTCTACTCCGGAAGACCTTGGTGTAAGCGTCTCAAACATATAAACTTGTACCTCCAGAGCTATGTAAGTAGCAACGGTAATAAAAAAAAACAAGTGTTTGGTGTACGTTTATGATCAAAACTTAAATCAAACATACAAGCTTATACCTCCGGAGCTATGTGAGTAACAATTGTAATAAAACACAAGTGTCTGGTATAGGTTTGTGATTAATAAATAAATGATATATAATGGCACGTCACAAAAAAAAATAATGATTATGGTAGAAAAGCTATGTTTTATTTGTGCAGGAAACAAAGGGATGATGGAAAATACATGTCTCGCTTTCGGATCTAACGATGTTTAAGTATAGCATCATTGACCATAGGTCAACAATACTGTACTGGGGGGACATGACGGCATATGTAGTCTAATAGACCTAACTCGCCTTATGAAGCACCAACCTACGGGCCACTTGGCAAGTCACTCTAAGATGGTCAATGGAGGGAAGACGTGTCCGAATGACAAGAAAGAAAGGTCATAGGTACTCTTTAAGTATTACATTATCGGTCTTTTACTAATAATGCAATACTTGGGGCATGTTGATGTACGTGTCCGAAGGACCGCGTTGGAGGAAAGACGATATACTTGTGTTGAAGGGCACATGCGAAATGGGATGCAAGACACGTGCGAAGGCGATACAATACTTGTATGAGCGGCGTGCCGAAGGCATAGAGATATTCTTGAAGTATTGCATCATCGGTTTTCAACCGATAATACAATCTTGGGGACATGTTGACGTATGTGTCCGGATGGCCCACGCCGACGATAGGTGCGAAAGGCGAAGACTCTCTAAGTATTGCACCATCGGTCTTTAACCGATACTACAATCTTGGGGACATGTTGACGTATGTTTCCGGACGACACGTGCGGACCGAAGAATCTCCATCACTCCGGAGGTCATTGCGGAAGGCGGATACTACTTTGTCCGATCGGCATGTGCCGAAGGACCATAAAGGTATACTCCTTTTATGCATGTACACCTTTTTACCCAAAGCATCCGATGCAAGAAACTACGCCACCTAACCCGGATATTACGGGATTGTGTCTCCACGTGACGACACCTAGCGCATAGACTAGGTATAGCTCGGCGTGCTCTTCCCTACATAGAACATGTATCGAGGTGGCCCACCGGCACCTACCTCTTTCTCTCTATATATACCTCATTACAACACAACACAACAACACATTACATAGTTACACACACATGTTAAATCCTGCATATGAGGTTCGACTTGACCGTCGGAGGTGGTCCTCGGGGCTTCGGCCTCGGGACCCCTTCTAACGAGTTCTTTCATGTATGACAAGCTTTCAAGATCGGGACAAGAGTGGATGGCACGTGAGAGCCATCGAGATGAACCGGCGAAAAAAATGCTTCAACAATTAATTTATTAAATCATCATTAAAATATTACAAATGTGAATCAATGAGGCGAAAGAACGGATACCAGGTTCAACATAAAGAGATAAAGAATAAGAACACCAACATAAATCAAAGCACATTGTAAACTTTATAGTAAACAGCCTTATACCGACTGCCAGTTATAATCAATTTGTTGGCAAAAAACACAAGAATAACCGTATCTCAACTCGTTAACTTGTTATTACATCCACACGTATTCTTCTCCTATTAACTTAAATCAAAAGAGGTCCTTCAGCTACTCTTTGGGTGTTTTAAAGTCCATTGTTGAAAAAATCTAGCACTAAAAGTTAAGGAATTGTATAAACTTTCCAAGTAGAGGGTCAAAGTCACTAGACTTGTTGATTTAGTGACATCGATCACTCACTTGAAAGCATTATACTCTTACTAACACATAGGATTTGAATGCATTGTGGTATACAATCTAGCACTATCTCTCTTCTTTAACCTATGTGGGAATATCATTGTGACAAAATTTTTTACAAGTATTGAAGTATACAAGAACATTCGATGGGTTTAAATGTGGGTTTTTCATGATGCTAGCTCTGGGTGTTGTGACTTTTTGATGGGTTAAAATCTCAATGTAATGTTTCAATTAACGATTATAGTAACGATTCACTTTTATTCAAAGATCTTTCATTGTGTATACTATCACTTGCAACTCAACGACATCGTTTCAGACAACGTTCGATGATTACTTTGAACTACTGACATGGTGGACTCTTTTA
Source organism: Chrysanthemum lavandulifolium (assembly GCA_022545495.1). Lineage (NCBI taxonomy): Eukaryota > Viridiplantae > Streptophyta > Magnoliopsida > Asterales > Asteraceae > Chrysanthemum > Chrysanthemum lavandulifolium. The sequence goes on along the minus strand of CM040244.1, from coordinate 20,895,200 downwards.
TTCAAGTCAAACACTTGAAAAATGAAGGTATTTCTATTTCTTTGAGAAGGATTTGAATTGAAAACATTATGGACTATATATTGGGTTGATACTCTTATCATCTGCAACAAAAAAAGAAATCGTTTGAAACAGGAATTTATGGACTATATATTGAGTCAACCTTTGCTCAGGATATGAAGTTGATTGGTAAGGATTACACAACTATACAAACACATGCTCGAGTCACTTGTGGTGGTAATATCATTTTTTTTTCTTCATGACGCGGTGTCTCAAGCACCTGTTTGTTTGACTGCTATGCGTGTTAAACACATATTGCCTCAATTTATTCTATGTTTAATATTGGATATAGATTGTAATCCATTTACAGTTCATTGTATTAAGGCACATAAGTCTAATAATGAACATCAATCTTTGTTATCGTAATCTGCATAATTTATGCCCAACATACCTTTTTCAATTTTTTTTTCAAAGCCTTATTCTTATTGTAACCAAACCACTTTAAAACTGCCTATTCCCTTCTTAAATATCTATGAATGTGATCTTGTTTCCGGTTCATAAACACCAATGGTGGGAATATAATTATTACTACAAAATATTAGGCACTGTACAATCTCGGTAACACATTCATTTGATGCAAGCATGATGAGCTCAAACATCTAGTTTATTGAGGCAACACTAGTGTTGTTAAAGACTTTGATAAATCTTAACACGTTGTGAGATTGAATGACTATAGCTCAAGGCCATGTCGGGTATATATATTGGTTCCTTAACAGTTAACTAAGGAAATACAATCCATTAGGGGTGTTCACGGGGCGGTTCGGCTCAGTTCGGTTAAAGATTTTAACTATCCATCGCGGGGCAGGTAGTTCATTTATTATCCGAAACCGAACCGTACTATGCGGGTAACCGGACTTGCGGGTACCGAAATGCTTGATTACCAGCGGTTTGGGTCACGGTTAACCATTTTAAAAATTAATCGAATTGAATCGGACGAACAATACCATAAACTAGAACGTAATATGTCATTGTAGTAAATTTAAATAACATCGAAGAGATTGAAGTCATACTAATGTTTTTCCGTTGCAATAAAAACATTCAAATTATCATATGTAACAAAATAACTAATACTATTTATTTGACGTTTATAGGTATGACCACTTTAATCATATGTAATCCATGGACGTTAGTAAATGGTCACATTAGGTAAGTAAAATCGTTATACGATAAAAGTAATGCAATACGATAGTTAATACTTGTACATTTTAAGAATGGTTTGTTGAAACCTACATATATATTATAGGCGGTTCGGTTCGGGTAACGCGGATAACTAAAATAAAACCGTAACGAACCATGATAAGCGAGTTTTCGGTTTCGGTTTTCTCGGTTTTGGTTTTTCGGTTATCGGTTTTATGCGGTTTCGGATTGAGCGGATCGGCTCGGTTCGTCGGTTTCTCGGATTTTTTGAGCACCCATACAATCCATGCAAAAACTTAGAACATATTAAAATTATATTGCAATATAGTGTGGTCGTCTTTCTCTTGGAGTTGAGAATGGAAATACTGAATTGTATTACATGCTATTAAGGGATGCCGTCGATACTTCACTGAAGATGAAGTTTAATACAAAAATGGCTTTTGAAGTTTGTGGGTATGTGATTGCATACTATGGGGATGATTTTCTTTATGAATCTCAATCCAAAACTGAAACTATATGTAAAGATTGCTACATGGCATTTCTCTTCCGAGAGTCATCTTATGTTATAATGCATAAAAGAAAAGATCTCTATATGTTCTAAAAGTATAATATATTCATTAATTTATAAGGTTGTCAACCAATTAACTATTTTCCTTGTACCCTTACACGTTCACGTATCCTTTGCCAAATTAAACAAAGAATTCCATTTTTATTTTGTATTCTCATTTGAAATGGCAAAGATCGCCTAGCTAACAAGCGTACATAAGCGAAGGACCGAATCAATATATATTCTAGTAAACAAATTTTTATACAACTTATTAAAGCAACGAAGCAATTAATAATATGATGTGTCTTGAGTTTGGAAGGTATTTCGTTGGTCATTTCCAAACCCACTCCCCATACAAAACTTGATAATCCATCTATTCAACCAATTCAAAAAGTCTAATCGATTACAATTGTACATTAATAACATACGGTTTCATATTTATGGCTTTGATTCCACAATGAATCAAAACCCTAATTTATCGCTTTATACAACAGTTGGGTCGATATTGTAAGTTTGGAAATGATACGTAAATGCCCGTGGAAGTCTATTTTCGGTTTATATCATAAACTTGTAAGTTTTCTTTTGTGATTTGGTTACTACTGTTTTATTAAAATTGTATGATTTTTATACAAAATTTGTGATTACGTTTGAAGTAGTTACCTATCAGTATCAATAATGAATTTGATTGTCTGCTCAATAGATTATTAATTTGATATTCTTATTGTAACCAAACCACTTTAAAACTGCATATTAAACAAGAATAATTTGCTCCATCTACCATGTAGTATACGAGCAAATAACATTTCAATACTTTAAGCAAGGATGTGTATAAGCAAAGTACAACGAGCGAAATTTTATTCTTTTATGCGAAGATGATCTTACAGCTAACAAATACTCTGTATAGTATACTATTTGTAACTAGGAATTTCATTGTTTTCTCCCTCAAAAGATCCAAAATGCATAACATTACTGTATAGTTATTGTTTTAGACTTTTAGTCACTATAATGTAACTTTTAAATCCATTGTTTCACCCCTAAAACTATTAATAGATAATTAATTTAACTTACAAAAGCATTTCACAACTAAAAATTTAGAATTCATGTTAATTAAGAGTATCCTTTTAAAAAAAAGGTTCAGAATTCATATCAATTTCAGATAGTTCTTGCACAATCCTATAAATTTTATTTGTTTTCATTTCTGAGGTTGATACTGACAATCGAAAATATGATATTAATCCGAACACAAGTGAAATATATACGCTATGGTGTAATAGCTAGCAACATTTATTTTCTTTTTCTATGTGGGATTGAAGGATTGAAATGGCTTTTATCAACAGTTGCTTAGATTTACTCTTTACTTTTGCTAATTTTTTTGGATTTTGAGTATCCGATCTATTAATTAATATCATGGATGCTCACCATAGACCGTGTACAATTCAGAGCTACTCTAATAATTGATGTTACATTCGAATACTATTATTAACGGAATGTTGCAAATGGATTCAGATATTCTACAAGACATACTCCATCATTTGCATGTCCACAATACATTTTCTTCATTCCACACGAAAAAAGTAATCTTTGTAAACAAATGGGTGAGAAACTGAGAATAAACTTGTAGCAAACTGAACGAATCTTTGTAAAACAAGTGATGCTGAAGTCAAAGTATACTAGCTATGACGGAAATAGTTTACGAATAAGATAAACGAGTCATGAAACAACATTTTAGTTTACATATTCTCATACAACTTTTATTTTGCGTAAGTTAATATAAGTAACTCACAAGGTCTGTTGTCTGCTTTTTAGTTATTTGATATGTATCATGAGTTTGACGTTGGATGAAAATGTATCGTAAAACCTTTAGACTAATTGAAAAAAAAAAAAAAAAAACTAAACTAGGAAGAAAGTTATTTTACATACCAAACTTTTATTACATACTAAATGACTCATCTCCACCATCCATCTACTTTTTATAATTTAAATATATCTTAAACCGTTAATCGTTAAGTGAAAATATTTGCACCGTCGCGAAGAGCATTTAATTATCTTTCTATAGACGGGCACTTTGGTATACTTTCGAAAAAGAAAAAAAATCGTTCTTTTTCACGTTTTTTCGTCTTTTTTTACGTTACTTGAAATTTGCATGAAAAAAATCATATATGATTAAACACTAATTTGAATATCACATGTGATATTAGTGTTATATCATATATGATATTAGTGTTATATCATACTCCCTCCGTCTCATTTTTATTGTCCACTTTAACTTTGACCAGTCTCTCTTATTCAACTTTGACCATTAATATATTTATTTGTGTTATATAATACTTGATGAAAATTATATCAATGAAAAATACATTTAAAACCCAATGCATTCATATATTTTTTATCAAGTATTATATAACACAAACAAAAATCATTATGGTCAAAGTTGAAGAAGAAAGACTAGAAAAGTCAATTGTGGACAACAATTTTGGGACGGAGGGAGTATACGATATGTGATATCATATGTGATTTTACACTAATATCACATGTGACATTACATATCATATATGATATAAGACTAATATCGCATGTGATATTCAAATTATTGTTTAATCATATATGATTTTTTGATGCAAATTTCGATGGCGTAAAACGTAAAAAACTTAAAAAAACGTGAAAATACGAAATTTTTTTTGTCCAAAGTATATCAAAGTGCCTATCTATAGAAAGATAATTAAATATTCGTTATAATGATATTTTTTTCGCTCAACGATTAACGGATTGAAAGTTATTAATATTTAAAAAAAGAGGATGTAAGTGGGTTTTTTAAATTGTTGGGATTAATCTCATACATTATATCAAATAAAAATGGATGCTGAAGATTGATCCCTAAATATGTAAATAATCTTTTGTCCTCAAATGATATTAAATCGATAAACTAGAGTGTATTTAATCTTTTGCTTATTTACTTAAGGTGATATATTTCGAATTTCTTATAATGTGTTTTGACATTGTTGTGTGAGTTTTAATCAATTGTTTACTCACATGTAGATGAGTAGTTTTCTCATCGTTTTGTTATGCAATTGATCCTTGTTTCAAATTTAGTTCTTGTCTTGAATATGTACCCAATAAAGATATAGATTGTCAATCTTTGTAAATAAAATACACGGGTTCACATGAATTAAAAAAGTTATTTTTTTTATTTTTTTTGAAGTTATATGGAATTTACAAATTGTGACAATAGCGTGACTAAATCTTAAGTTTAGACTTTAGCCACCCTAAAGACACTATCTGTAAACATCATATTAGTTCACAAACATGTAAGCCATATACAGTTTGGTATATTACCTACCAACATTTTCTTTCTTATACCAATGTGGGATTAAAAAAGAGCTAAAGGTAGCTAGATTAGTGACCCGTTTTAAAGTGTACCATATACATGCCATTATAGACCAATTATCCTTCAAAGCTACTCGAATAACTAATTAACTACAGTTGATTAGTTATTAAGAGTGACTTTTTTTTACAACTAACAAAGCATTTCTCTATTTGAATTAACTAAACGAGTACCCGTGCATAGCAACGGGATTTTATAGCGAAAGATCGTTTAGTGATAAAAAAAAGTTTATGGGTTATAAACGAAAAATAATAAAAGTTTTAAGATTTGGGGATTAAATATAATGTTTTGAAACCGGTTCGACCGGGTGGTTCAACCAGTTGAACCGTTACGGTCAAAAGCGGGTCAATTTAAACCGAGTCAACCCGATGGGTTGGGTCAACAGGTCAACCCGGCGGGTTTGAAGCGTCACGGGTCAAACCGGTTTTCGATGTGTATTAATAGTTTCGTTTTGAAATATATGTTTTTAACAATACTTTTTTCAGTTTCAACGTTTCGACGGCGGGTACCCTGTGACGATTAACCGGATAAATAGATCTCGATGAGACCTAATTCAACCAATTTGTATCGGTTTCAACGGGTCATCTCTGGTTCGTTTTCGGATAGCTTTTATTGGTTAACCGAACCGGTGGCGACACCGGTTATTGGTTGAACCATTTGGTCCAGTCCTATTTTCAAAACTATATATACCATCAACTTGTTGGCTTGTATGAAGCTTTGCGTGTTTTATTAATTTGTATAATGTGTATAATAACATGTACTTTTCATTTTAGCGTGTTTTAAAAATAACATTAATTAGTGTGTTGAATTATTTTATATTTTGGATTATGTTGTAGCTTGTTTAAATTGTACATTGTGAAAATTTTATTGTACTTTTTAATAAGAGGTGTTTTAATTGGTTGTTTTTAATTTGTTAGATATGCATTTATTTGGTTGTACAAGGTGAATACATAATTGTACTTTTAAATAATGGGGAGTATTTAGGAAACATATTTGTCATAACAAGCTCTAGTCGATTGAAGAGACCTTGTTTATTTTTCTTTTACAAAGATTAAGAACAAAAATCTACAATGATAAAAGTAATAAAACTAGCTTCCATAATCTTAAGTGGGGAGTATTTAGGAAACATGCTTGTCATAACAAGCTCTAGTCGATTGAAAATTGTGTTGGTTGGGTTAGAGTATCTCATTAAGTCCAAAGATATACTAACACTCTTGTAACAATAGTTGGAACACCAAAAGCCACTCTAAAAGAATTAGCAGTACTACTAATAACCGAAAGGAAAATGTTTTTAAAATGTATCATATTTGTCACTATTTGCTTTTGTAGGTAGCGAATAATTTTTTTTTTTGCTTTTGTGGGTACTTTCCTTTCAAATTCATTTTTTAATGTATTATGTGACATTTTTGCCATTTGGGAAAAAAATTCTATTAACTAAAAGAGGCAAAAATGTCCAAAAATTTCGCAAAATACCCAAAAAAGGATAAATATGAAAGAAAATTACCCATAAACAAAATGTTTGTTCGCTACCCACAAAAGCAAATGTCGCAAGTATGATACTTTTTGAAAATATTTGCCCTACCATTAGCCTCCTTAGAACTATCGATTTCTGACTTCAATACCATACCTTGAGATTTATCGTCATCAACATGTATATTCTTCTTTTTTAACTTATGAACTCTTTTTTGTGCTTAAAACAACTTTACCAATTATATTGCTCAACTCCAAACTGCTTCGAGCCTTTTTACGCGGTTTGCAAGAACATAATTTTCGAGTGTCCTTCCTTGTTGTACTTTCATAATTCTCTTGAGGCTACTCCTACTCTCTTTATGTGAAATATCAAAAGTAAGAATAGTTGAACTAGTCGTCAATTGATCATTTTCTTGACTTGTTAAATCTCGCGTCTATGAACTTTTACGAAACAACATTTCTTAGTTTTAGGTGAAATTGCCAAAAGCTTACGTACATAATGAAAGCTTGGATGATGCCGGAAATAATAGCCGTAACTATGATTTTTATCTTGGCATAACTAAAACCATAAACTAAAAAAATAGCATTGCCTAACTCACGATACACACGGACAAACAAACGAAACTAAACTTCATGGCATGTAATTCAAAAAATAGAAGACTTGTCGTATTTATACGTTAATTTTCCCCACGAGAGGAACGAAGAAGTTATAGTGAACCCACATGAAAACAAATGATATGAATTGTCCCCCATATGAGGATCTACGAACCCATTAATAGATAAAACGACATATAATAAAAACATGGCCGTTATGAATACTAAAAGTGCATTTTTCAATATTTGGGTACCTTACTTATTCTTTTTGATAAAAAACCATACATGCCTCATCCCACATCACATAGGTTAAATACATAAAGAGTTCTTAGCTTATATAGGGTATGTTTGACAAAAATAAATAGTGATGGTGCTGTTGTTGATGCTGAAAAAAATTATAAAAAAAGATTATTTTTAAGAGCTACATGAAGTGACCTTTTATTTTCAGAGATTATGAAAGATTATTTTTTTTAATAATCTCTTATAAGTTATGTCTGCCAAACGAAGATTATTTTTTAGTTAGCATATATTTTGAAAAAATAAGCATAATCTCTTCATAATCTCATGTGACAAACATAGTCATAGTATATTAAACATATGTGTTGAGAATTGGTTTGGGTACATGATAATTGTTATTGTTCAATATTTAAGACAAATTTTGAACGATATAACATTTGTGAATGTATCAAAAATATATGACAAGTCCTTAATGTTTTAATTTTTATTTTAACTTAACGTGTTTTTAACAATTGTTCAAAAGATTTTTTTAGAAGGTTCCAATCAAGTAAGAAAATAGAGTGTGCTGATCAATTCACATTCATTAAGGATATCTTTCTTTGAAAAACTATAATGTTCATATCTGACATGGTATCGAACTAAATTAGATCCAAACTTCGTTTTTCCGCAACTATTTAACAAGAAACAAGTCAAATTAAATGAAGATAAAACCTCGTTACTCGAAACAATTTATGATCCACTTTGTATATCAATTGTCCTAGTATTGAGCTCGCTAATTAGCCTAGTTGTTGACAGTTTGCAACCGACCCTGGAACCAGTCGAATAGTCTTGGGGCAAATGATGAGCTAGAAGGCTAAAACTAGCTTGGAGGATTGAAATCTATTACTCGGCTTCTAGTCATTGGTCAATTGAGGCTTTTAATAATGGATTTGTTCCATGAAGTCCTAAACACACACAACACATGTAGATTATGATGTACCAAACAAGGTGACCGATATCATCATCTTGAAATCTATTACTCGGCTCCTAGTCATTGGTCAAGGTAATCGATATCATCATCTTGAAATGCTGGAACTTGACCAACTGGCTGTACCATAAACGATCACAATTCATTTAAAATTTGTCTCATTTAGGCATTAAAAGTTTACATTATTTGGCTCTAAACTTCATACTGATCAATATATACCTGAATTTTGAGGTACTTGGGTTTCTTGTGTTCACCTTTAGCCATGCTATAGGAACAAGCTGAAATGTCGCTTATCGTGAGTAAGTTGGAACTTTATTTAAATTTTAAAATGTTCCTTCACTTCTATTGATTCACACTTCATGATATATTAATGATGAGTTAATAATTCACAGTTATATATATGATGGTTGTTCATATTTAATTGTTTCAACCAAGTTAATGACACGGGCTCAATGTTTGTTTTTGCGAATAGTTGTATTGATTTATGATCCCATATAGGTAGTTGATAGAAACTTTTGATACTTTATATATTTGTTGTATATGCAAGGTTATAATTTGAGATTGGTAGTATGTTGTTTGACTTAGCCGAAAGAAGATGAAAACATGTTTCTTCATCTCCTTCTGTAACAGTTAAAGAACAAATATAAATTCTCATAATTTTTTAAATAGTGTGATCCTTTATCTAGTCCAAAAACTAATATAAATTTTTATAGTTTTCTAGAAACTTTTTAAATGGTGTGATACTTTATGTGCTAATTGTTTTGGATGCTCAAATATCATGTTTCTCCATGCACGAATATCATCTTGAAGAACTTGTATAAGTTCTTGACATATTGTGCTATTTAATATGTTTATGTACGTAAAAAGATTTATTTATTTACTTATAGTGAAACGGTGCCGATCAAGGAGAGATTAACAAATAATAAAATACAACCAATTGGAAAGCATAGCATGATGGGAATGAGGTAGACAATTTGTTCTTTTTTTTTTCCAGTTCATTCTTTTTTAAACTGCTTCGTGCCTTTTTACAGGGTTTGCAAGAACATAACTAGTCATCAATTTATCATTTTTCTTGACTTGTTAAATCTCGCAACTTTGAACTTTTACTTGAGGATGGAATGATAATAACGCCTCACACCATTAAATTACTGAAACCTTGGTATATGTTCAAGTTGGTGTTTACACATTCTTATCAAGCAGCGTAATTTCTTAGTTTTTGGGTAAAATTACTAAAAGCTGATGTACATGGTGAAAGCTTGAATGATATCGTAATTTCTTAGATTTTGGGTAAAATTACTAAAAGCTGATGTACATGGTGAAAGCTTGAATGATATCATAAGTAATAAGCGTAACTTCAATTTTTGTCTTGACATAACTGAAACCATAAATTAAAAAATGTTGTGATCTAGGATTAGTATTATGTAGTTGGCCATGGTTGTGAAGTTGGTAGGACATAATTCTCGACCTTCTTACTGTTGGGTTACAAAATACGATCTTTCGTAGTTTTGTGGGCATTAAGAGAATGTTAAGTTGCACCAATGACAAAAGCAAACACTATTGCAATCAATCAACTCCAGTAAACTTGAAAAAAATGAGTTTGATAACGCTCAGATTGTACATGTTTTTAGTAGCGTTATGTGTGCTTTTGTATATGTTATTTGGTTATATTTGCGTGATTTCAGTGCTTAATCGCATCAAAAGATGTTTGTCTAATGTTTATAACCAAGTGCAGGGAAACGGAAGGAAAAGTAAAGCAATGTTCAACAAATAGAAGATTCTCATTTCAGTGAAGCATGTCAAGCACAAATCAGTATCTCAAAAGTACCTTTGAAGGCCATAGTGATTGAAGAACCAAGTTCTACAAGACAAAGAAGTAAAGATCAATTTTCTGTAATTCAGAGAATCCAACCGGATCGGTTGCCATTGCAACCGGATTGGTTGGAAAATGACCAAAAAGTGCCAAGACGCCATCCCAACCGTTCGGTCGCCACCCGCAACCGGAAACGGTTGGCCCCTTTGTAGAAGACCAACCGGATCGGTTGGTCATGTAACCGATCCGGTTGGAGGACCTGTATCTGCCAAATCTTCATCACTAAGTTTCCCCTTTGCATCCAAACGATTATAGGTCCTTCTCTTAGTGTATTCTAGTCCCTTCCTTACTCCTTGGAGGCCAAGTTCAGCAATTAATACCCTAGGCTTTGGAACTAGTATAAATAGAGGCCTTTTGTGAGTATATGAGACACACACTTCAATACAAATCTCTCTACTCATCAAACAAAGCTCTTAAGCTCTCAAATTCGTCCTTAGAAGTCCAGGAAAGTTTGGAGTTCCAGAAGTTCAACATTTGGAGGCCAAATCACCGAGAAGTCTACCCCAATACTTTGGGAATCATTACTTCACCATTTGTAATCTTATTCCAAGCATTGTAAGACTTTTAATCATATTTTCTAATGTTCAAAGTTCTGAGTTTATGTTCATGTTTGCTATGAGTGGCTAGTTTGTTTATACACTTGCTTAAATGATGTTGATTATCATATGATTAGTTAGTGATTGTGTTAACATGTTTTAATTCAATTTCAAGTTGATTCTAAGATCCAATTGTGCTAAAGTTTCATAGTGACATTTGTTAATCAAGTTTGACTAGTTGATATTAATCGTAGAGGTCGAAAGAACTTATTGTTATTCAACTAGTTATAATCATTTTGTCTATGGATGATTGTTTTACCCATTATTCTTGATTATACAAAGGGACTAAGGTGTGGATGTAATAAAAACGATTTTTGATTATCAAGTTGGATTGATTGGAAACATCTAAAAGGTCATAAGATTAGTTGTTGAGAATCAATTGTAGCCTTTTGTCTATAATCGGTTACCTTTTGTATTGACCATTTCTAAAGCAATTTGATGAACCAAGTGGATGTTTTTGCGTTTAAGTTTATGCAAGTGAACTTATGAAACTTGAATTGATCTTGAATTGATTGGTTAAACGTAATGCTTGTTTTTATAAACTAAAATCTTGATGAAGGTTTAACTTGTAAGAACAATAAATTAGTACACCAACTAATTATCATAACCAACATGTTAAGAGGTTAACACAATCACATTAATCTAGGATATGAAACTAGTTTAAGCAAGTGTAGTTTTTAATCATCTGAATTTCATTATATCTATTTGCTTTTTTATATGTTTTGGATAGACTCTGTTGATTCAAACTTGTTCTTAGATTCACTCAAATCCCTGCGAACGATCTCGACTTACCTTCATAATCTTGCTATAACAGAAGAGTACACTTGCTCGTATGTGTTATTTTTAACTTGGTAATTCACATGTTATAAATTTAAAACTTGTACACACGTAGCACATCAAGTTTTTGGCGCCGTTGCCGGGGATTTGATTGTGTTTCAGCAAGTTTTGAATCCCCATCAGTCTATTCACTGGAAAATTTTTCTCTCAGAAGCTTCAACCGATCCGGCTGCCTTACAACCGAACCGGTTATGCCTTTTAACCATACCAAACTGATCTAACCGATCGGTCGCCACCATAACCGATCGGTTACCCTTCATCTGACTGTTTTGTTGTTTATGCGTGTGTTTAGATATTGCACGGATTCTCTAGGACATTGTATGAACACTCGTGCGTGGGAATAGAACCAATTACACCTCTTACCAACCCGAGCGTTTGATAAGAAGAAGAAGAAGAACACTTTTCATACCTTTGGAAAATCGTGTACCAAGAGTACCAAACCCACCATTTGATAACCTCGTAGAAGCCAAAGTTGTTTACAACCCTTTCACCAATTTACCTTTTCCCATGGTGGACGATCAACCCATGTAGGGAACCAACCGAGCCGTAGCACCAACCCCTGGGAGTGCTATTGTTGTTGTCAACCTTGGTGACAACTTCACCGTGAAGGGTCTTAACCTTTCTATGATCAAAGACCGTCAATTTGATGGCGTCTTGGCCGATCCGCATAAGCACATTGCGAATTCGCCGAAATTTGTGGCATGTTCCGTTATAGCGACACCGATGTCAATGCCATCAAACTCAAGCTTTTTCCATCATCACTCGCCGGAGATGCTAAAGTATGGTACAATGAATTAACCCCACGAATTATCAATACTTGGGAGGAGATGAGGCAAGCCTTTGTAAGCCGTATCTTTCCACCTGCCATGTTTGATCGATTAATGGGAGAAATTCGTGCTTTCACACAAAATCCAAAAGAATCACTTGTCGAAGCTTGGCTTCGGATGAAAGATTTGCTTCGTAGTTTTCATGGACATGGATTATCCAAAGGAACCATTATCCAAATCTTTTACCATGGAATAGATGAAATCTCTCAAGGCATCCTTGATCTTTGGAGGAATTTTCTCTATAAGACTCTAACGATGCACACCAATTACTCGAAGATCGAGTACTTCTCAAACTCGATTGGTCCAAAGATTCCAAAACCAAACCTCTCCGAAAACCGTTGCTTTTGTCGAAAACACGATACCTCAAAACTCATGGAAAATGGAAGCCTTAACCTCAAAAATCGACTCAATACAAAGATATCAAGGATAAAATAAAGGAAATGAGAGACGGATGCAACAATTATGAAGGAAATCATCCATAAATGCGAGTGCGACGATAAGCCTATGGGTGGACCTAAAGAAGGAGAAGCGAATTCGCCCGAGGAGGATACCGTGGAGGAGGATATCGTAGTAACTATTACGGTCGAAATTGCGGAAATTGGCAAGATCGCCACCCGAGGGATGACAACGTGATTCTCAACCACGGTGACGATCCACCACCACAAAGCTGCGACAAAAGATGGAAGAAACCGAATTCGAGAAAACCATGAGAGAATCGTGGCTAATCAAAATCGCAAATGATTTTATCAAAATTCAATTTTCAATCTCAAAGCCAAAGTAGAGCAAGACGGAAAAATCATCAAGCATCTATCCAAGATCTTAAAAACAAGTTTGGCGAGACTTTCGATCAACATTCCTCTCGACCATACGGTTCGTTGCCAAGTAACACCAGTCAACCCAATACCATCAAATGATAAGATGTACCGTCCACACAAGCGAGAAATGAGCATATCAATCTTGTCTTCACAAGAAGTTGTCTCGTATGATCCACCACCAAATCTAATGAAAATACTCCTATCACCGATGATAGTGAGGATGAAGCCGAGGAAAACAACACAACTCAAACCACCAAAAGGAAAACCACCCCATCGTCGGCGTACACACAAAAATTCCTTAACCTCAGCGCCTTAAGAAAGAAAAAATGGAAGAAGCGTTATAAAATTTCATTGAAATAATCAAAGAGGTTAGACTCAATGTTCCTCTCGTTGATGTCTTAGCGAATGCCCAATTACGGAAATTCTTGAAAGAAAGTTTAGTTTACATCCTCAAAATCACAAACAAGCTTTCGCTTGGAAAACATCGATATCCGAGAATTAGTCCCAATTTACGCAAACACAAAATCAATTTGAAGAAGGATTAAACTGTTGTTGAATGTCAGCGTCGACTCAATCCCAACATGAAAGAAGTTGTTAAAAGGAAATCATAAAACTTCTCGATCTGGTATCATTTACCCAATTGAGGATAGCCTTGGGTAAGTCCCGTTCCTTGTGTTCCCAATAAAGGAGAAATGCGGTAGTGACTAATGAGCGGAATGAACTAGTTCAACTAGAGCATCCTTTGGTCGCGTTTGTATTGACTATCGGAAATTAAACAAAGCCACCGAGAAAAGATCACTTTCACTCCGTTCATGGATCAAATGCTTGAAAGACTAGCGAGGAAATAAATTTTTGTTTCCTCGATGGATTTCGAGGATATTTCCAAATTCAATCGATCCTAACGATCAAGAAAATACCACTTTCACTTGTCCTTTTGGAACCTCGCATATCGGCGTATGCCTTTTGGTCTTTGCAATGCACTGCGACTTTTCAAAGGTGTATGATAGCCATATTCAAGACATACTAGAAACCTCCATGGAAGTTTTCATGGATGACTTTTCGATCTTGAGGAGACTCATTTGAAGCTTGTCTTTCTAATCTTGATAAAATGCTCGAAAGATGCGAGTGCACATCTTGTCCTAAGCGGGAAAATGTCACTTCATGGTAACAGAAGGAATTGTGCTTGGCCACAAGATCTCCAGTCGCGAGGAATGGAACTAGACAAAGCAAAGTCGGCGTTATCTCGAAACTTCCACCACCAACTAACGTCAAAGCCGTTAGAAGTTTTTTAGGACATGCGGTTTTCTGTACCGCCGATTTATCAAAGATTTTTCAAAAATATCTCATCCGATGACAAAACTTCTTGAGAAAGAATCTATCTTTAACTTCAATGATGATTGCATAAAAGCTTTTGAAACATTGAAATCTCAACTAACTAGTGCTCGATCATGGTTTCACCTAATTGGTCACTACCTTCGAGCTTATATGCGACCTGGCGATTTTCTTTGTTGGGGCCGTCTTAGGCCAGCGTGAAGGAAAAGCAGTTTGACCCATATATTTTGCTAGCAAGACTTTGAATAGTGCTCGCAAAATTATACCGTCACCGAAAAGGAATGCGGCGTAGTTTTCGCATTCGACAAATTCCGATCCTACCTTGTGCTCTCAAAAACAGTCGTTTTCACCGATCATTCAGCACTCAAATATATGTTCACCAAGCAAGATGCTAAACAGCGTCTTATTCGATGGATTCTGCTACTCCAAGAATTTGACATCGAAATCAAAGATAAGAAAGGAGCAGAGAATCTAGCTGCGGATCACTTATCTCGTCTTGAAAACCCCGATCTTGAGGAGTTAAAGGAAGAAGAAATCGATGATTATTTCTCGATGAAACTCTCATGACCGTCGATGGGCCGGCGATCCTTGGTTTCTGACTTTGCAAACTATCTCACTGGAGGAATTACGAGAAAGGTTTAACTCATGCTCAAAGGAGCAAATTCTTTTCGGGCCGAAATACTATTTTGGGAAGAGCCATATCTTTTCAAAATGTGTCTGACGGAATGATCCGAAGATGTATTTCTTGTTCGAAACCCGTAAGATTCTAACGAATGTTATCATGGCCCAACGGGGACATTATGGTCCTTCCACCACGACTAAAAAGTTTTTGATGCTCGATTCTATTAGACAACAATATTCAAAGAAGCACATACACTTGTTCAAAATTGTGACGCTTGCCAAAGAACCACAAATCTTTCACGAAGAGATGAAATGCCATAAACAAGCATCCAAGTGTGTGAAATATTCGATATTTGGGAATAGATTTCATGGGACCTTTCCTAAATCCACAAATTGAATACATTCTCGTTGCTATAGATTATGTGTCCAAATGGGCAAAAGTGAAGCTTTACCAACGAACGATGCTCGTGTAAATCGTTAATTTCCTCAAAAGCTTTTAGCTCGTTATGGAATTCCCAAGGCCTTGATAAGCGATCGAGGAACCCATTTACGTAACCAACAAATAGAAAACCATGAAAAGATATGGAGTTCATCATCGATTCGCGACGCCTATCATCCACAAAGCGAGGTGGGCAAGTTGAAAACACCAGCAGAGCTCTCAAAGCGAATACTCGAGAAAGCGGTGAAGGACAATCCTTTAGTGTTGGCGAAGAAACTTGCGATGCTGCGTGGGCGTTTCGTCTGACTTATAAAACTCTATTGGCACAACTCAAATACAGACTCTGTATGGAAAGACTTGTCGATTTCGTTCAAAGTTGAACATCGTGCTTCTGGGCTCTCGAAACTGTACCACCGATCACAAAATAGCTGGAGAAAAGAGATTCTTGTAGTTGCACGAACTCGATGAATTAAGACTCCGAGCTTATGAAAATTCCAAACTGTATAAAGCTAGAACAAAAGCTTATCACGACAAAAAGCTAAGAGTTCGAAAAGAATTCAAAGCCGGAGATAAAGTTCTACTTTTCAACTTGAAATTCAAATTCAAAGATCCTAAATTACAACCAAGATGGTGTGGACCATATATCGTTAAACATGGATATCCATCCGGGTATGTCGAACTTTATGACAAGCAGGCGGAAGTTTCATTGTTAATGGGCACCGAATCAAGTTATATTACGATAAGGAGCAAATGAATGAAGTTTCGGTTACAGCAGTTTCCCAAAATGAATTGAAACCATCACCTTTGTAGCACCTTTTGCGGAAAAATCCACAAATTGTACCTTGAAACCATCTGTGAGTTCATACGGGACGATATTGAAGCTCTTGGTGAAGAATTCATGTATATCCCCAAACTTTTCAAAATGTTCCAAGCTGCATCATGGCCAAGTGAATTCGGGAAGATTCGAGTCAGGCTGATGACTCGGTAATAAAACAAGCGCTTCTTGGGAGGCAACCCGTGTGTTTCCGATTTGATTGTCTGTGGTCACGCCCCAAAGTTTAAACCTTTGGTTGAACTCAAGTGTTGGGGGGGGGGGGGCACCTCTTAATAAAACTCTTTTATTTGTTTATAAGATTTTGTGCAGGTAATGATTTCTCCGGTGGGCGCTATGAATAAAGAGAA
The DNA here is from genome assembly GCA_022545495.1 of Chrysanthemum lavandulifolium. Lineage (NCBI taxonomy): Eukaryota > Viridiplantae > Streptophyta > Magnoliopsida > Asterales > Asteraceae > Chrysanthemum > Chrysanthemum lavandulifolium. The sequence continues at coordinate 20,878,290 of CM040244.1, read as the reverse complement.
TTTGGTGATAAACTCATTGGAATATCTGGTTTCATCTCTATTTTCCTATTTCCATACTTTGAGTTCGTTTTCACATTGAGGACAATGTCTAACTTAAGTGTGGGGTGAATAGGAAAATTAGAGTTTTATGCTTAAAATCAAAATTTTGTTTGCCTTGTGATCTAGTTATTTTTCACACTTTTAGGATTATATATTAGAATAACTGGATCAAACCACTGGTACAACTGGTAATATTTGAAACTTCGAGATATGTTCCGATTACTATTGCAATCCATTCTGGGATCGATAAACATTTGATAGCACATATTATAGCCCTTACCACTAAAATTGTGAGGATTTGAAGCCTGTTCTATAAGAAGCATACATCTTTTATGCTTGGATCTTTTGCTATGAGTGTCTTGGGTGATTTAATTTATTCTAGAACTTGTACTTGTAAATCATTACGGACCGTAGTGAGATCGCACTCGTGCGATATAAGTGGTCGTGTGATAAAGAGGCACCTTAGGATTTAACCAAATGGCCTTCCATTTTCATATCATGCTATATTAGCTAGCCACTCCGGTTAGTTAACCACCTACATGGACCCATTTGTAGTGCTCATTTTAGCACTAGATACCCTTAGTTACACCCTCACGAGCCATCCTTTTCATTTTGCATCATCCGGAAAATACAAAAGATTTTACACTTTAAACCTTAGCCTAACCCTTATCAATGTCTAAGCGGTTGGTTGCTAGTCATCTGGAAAGTGAAGATTGTTCAAATGATTATGAGTACCACATCTTGTGAGATTGATTGAGCCATATCATGAAAGTTCTAAAGTTCAAAAAAAAAAGAAAAAAAGTTGAAAGTATGAATGTATTAGCCAATGTGCTATGTTCGAAGAAGAAAAAAATTGTCATGGCAAAGCAAAGCGAAGAGCTGTGGAAAGCCGAAAAGAATAAAATGAAGCTTTAATCATTTATTGGTTCGTGGATTGTTTGGTAACTAGCAACACGGGTATTAGACTGGATTTTATTTTTTATTTTAACACCAATTTCATAAAACATTCCCATGCCTTATCCATAACCTTAACCCGAAGCCATAACATTATAACACGAATAAAAGTCCTCTTTAGATGTTTTTGCTTGGTGCTCATGCCACGTCGGTGGAGTTTTGTTTCTTGTACAAGCTTATGGTAATAATCTAATCATGACTGAGCTATGAGTGTGATTTATCTTGTTACTCCACTAAATTTGAGTGATTGAGTGAATTATATTTTGTTCCTTTTTCGTGAGGTGTTTTGAAATGTTAACCGCGCAAGAAAATCATTGGATATCGTCAAACATCTTGAAAGTTTCACTTTTATAAAGCATAATTGATAAATCTTCTCTCGTACTTGTACTTGGTTGATTTGCATCACATCTTTCATAATCATGATCTTATGCCAGTGGATATTTTTGTTCCTAGATTTGCTTGAGGGAAAGCAAAGTTTAAGTGTGGGGGAATTTGATAACGCTCAGATTGTACATGTTTTTAGTAGCGTTATGTGTGCTTTTGTATATGTTATTTGGTTATATTTGCGTGATTTGGTGCTTAATCACATCAAAAGATGTCATCTAGTGTTTATAACCAAGTGCGAGGAAAGCGGAAGGAAAAGTAAAGCAATGTTCAACAAATAGAAGATTCCCGTTTGATTAAAGCATGTCAAGCACAAATCGATTATCTCAAGTACCTTTGAAGGCCATAGTGATTGAAGAACCAAGTTCTACAAGACAAAAGTAAAGATCAATTCTCGTAATTCGGAGAATCAACCGGATCGGTTGGAAAATGACCAAAAGTGCCAAGACCCATCCCAACCGTTCGGTGCCACCCGCAACCGGAAGCGGTTGGCCCACTATGAAGACCAACGGATCAGTTGGTCATGTAACCGATCCGGTTGGAGGACACATGCCAAATCTTCATCACTAAGTTTCCCTTTGCATCCAAGCGATTCTAGATCCTTCTCTTGATGTATTATAGTCCTTCCTTACTCCTTGGAGGTCAAGTTCACAATTAATAATCTAGGGTTTGGAACTAGTATAAATAGAGGCCTTTTGTGAGCATATGAGACACACACTTCAATACAAATCTCTACTCATCAAACAAAGCTCTTAAGCTCTCAAATTCGTCCTTAAAAGTCCGGGAAAGTTTGGAGTTCCGAAGTTCAACATTTGGAGGCCAAATCACCGAGAAGTCTACCCCAATACTTTGGGAATCATTACTTCACCATTTGTAATCTTATTCCAAGCATTGTAAGACTTTTAATCATGTTTTCTAATGTTCAAAGTTCTGAGTTTATGTTCATGTTTGCTATGAGTGGCTAGTTTCTTTATACACTTCCTTAAATGATGTTGATTATCATATGATTAGTTAGTGATTGTGTTAACATGTTTTAATTCAATTTCAAGTTGATTCTAAGATCCAATTGTGCTAAAGTTTCATAGTGACATTTGTTAATCAAGTTTGACTAGTTGATAGTAATCGTAGAGGTCGAAAGAACTTATTGTTATTCAACTAGTTATAATCATTTTGTCTATGGATGATTGTTTTTACCCATTGTTCTTGATTATACAAAGGAACTAAGGTGTGGTTGTAATAATAACGCTTTTTGATTATCAAGTTGGATTGATTGGAAACATCTAAAAGGTCGTAAGATTAGTTGTTTAGAATCAATTGTAGCCTTTTGTCTATAATCGGTTACCTTTTGTATTGACCATTTCTAAAGCAATTTGATGAACCAAGTGGATGTTTTGTGTTTAAGTTTATGCAAGTGAACTTATGAAACTTGAATTGATCTTGAATTGATTGGTTAAGCGTAATGCTTGTTTTATGAACTAAAATCTTGACGAAGGTTTAACTTGTAAGAACAATAGATTAGTACACCAACTAATTATCATGTTAAGAGGTTAACACAATCACATTAGTCTAGGATATGAAACTAGTTTAAGCAAGTGTAGTTTTTAATCATCTGAATTTCATTATATCTATTTGCTTTGTTATATGTTTTGGATAGACTCTGTTGATTCAAACTTGTTCTTAGATTCACTCAAATCCTATGAGCGATCTCGACTTACCTTCATAATCTTGCTATAACGGACGAGTACACTTGCTCGTATGTGTTATTGGTAACTTTGGTAATTCACCTTTTATAAATTTAAAACTTGTACACACGTAGCAGTTATAGGATATATAACCGTACTACCATTGATTAGGTAGTATTGGGGTTGTGGTGTTAGTATGTAGTTGTTAGAGATGATGACGAAGAAACCTTGTTCAATAACAATTATGTTTTGATGTATTCCGCTGCGTGTTATTGTTAATTGTTATTGTGATCCTAGATAAGGTCTAAACAAACTCGAGCATCGATTCTATCATTTCTTCCTCCATAGAAGTGTTGTGTCCAAGGAATTAGTGAAGGATGCCAAAAGAGTCAAGACAAAAGCATTAGTGAAAGGTGCTTAACGTCCGTGTCAAAAGCATTAATGAAGAATGCTAAAGGAGTCAAGACGAAGGCATTAGTGAAAGGTGCCAAGCCTTCGTGTCAAGGGCATTAGTGAAAGATGCCTAGGAGTCAAATAAAGTGGCATTAGTAAAGGACGCCAAGGTCGTATAATCGATGAGGTGCATCGTTATACAAATAGTTATTGTTTGTTTCAAGGATATTGATATCCTTGATGGTGTCGTGAAAGGTGGGTCTCCTTTGGGGTTAGGTTTTGTGTAGTGTTGGGTAGTAGTTCCTCCATTGTAATGGAACTCGGTACTTAGCCTAGTATCGGATAAAGGGTAGGCGACGTTGTGGTAGGTGTGGTTCTCCTTTGTGAAAGAACCCGGTGGTTAGCCTAGTACCAGAAAAAGAGTAGGCGACGTTGTGAAGGCTTCTCCGCCATAAGGAGTTGGTGTCATGTAGTGATTACGAACTCTCGAGTAGGTGACTCGGGGAGTGGAGTAGGGCAAGGAAGGTGTCCTTGTAGCCGAACCACTATAAATACTCGTGTCGTGGTTATGTGCTTCTTACTCTTTATCTTTCATTACACATTTATATATCTATCTATTAATGTCCAACATACACATCTTAATAGATTGACACAAGTCGATCTAAATATTTTAAAACGAAGTTTTAATTGGTAAAACTATTCAACCCCCCTTCTAGTTTTCCACAGTTGGCATCAGAGCTTCGTTACCAAGTTTCTTAGAGTATGATGTACTTTAAAAACTTGATACAATCCGTGTATGTTTGAAAACTACAAAGAAGGAAATATTTTAAAACAATTTTTTTTTCTCATGTTGGATATTGATAGATTATTCTAACATTTTCTTTTCAAGAAATCTTCATGCTAGAATCTCTCCAAAACCTTCATTTCTATTCAAGAATAATGAAGTCAACTTTCAAGGAAGAACCTAAAGTAATCAACCTACTTATTCTAAGTACAACGGATTACTTTAAGAGCTCATGAAGTATTTTTGGCCTTATGTCTTCACAAACCAAAATCAAGAGCATAGAGGTATGTTTACCTTTTATTAGCTAGCTTACATCTACAAGAATATGTTGATACCATTCTTTTGTTAATAATTGCTAGTCGTTTAAAAGTCTCTTTTCGCCACTTTCCCGACTTACTCATCATTGGGAATAGTACTCACTTTTGATCTCGTCAAACTAGCGCCGTCGTCACAAATGGATCCTCAATAATTAATTTATCAAATCCCATTGACCAAACATTTTTTAACCCAAAACTATTTTTGCTCCATAAGCTATTTTATAACTTATTACAAAATAATGCCAAACATTCTTTTATGTCTCGATGGCGAATCCCTTATACAAGGATCCGGGAACCGTGGGACGAAACCGATTACGCTTTTCAAAACCAACCCGCTCACTTTCCTCTCCCACAAAACACAAAAATGACCCAAGAGTTGGTTTCATCTTCATAGGACTCCATATCCTCAAGCATTCTTCTCTAGAATATCATTGTAGTAATTACACTAACATGTTCTAATTTTCATCATCCTCATCCTAGGGTTTATGGTTTCTCAATTTTTTAATCAATTGATAAAATTAGGTTTTCTAAAATTGATCATTAGAAAGGGTTTTCACATAACTAAGATTACATTGTGTTTACAATATTGTTAATACAAATCAAAACCATAAACCCATCTCAACAAATTTTGCCTAATTGGAATATTTTTGTTTCTAGGACCAACCATGCCTAAATCCATGACAAGACACCATGATACAGTCATTACCTACTTCCATTACTGCTCAGGAAAGATGGATTGTCAAAACCGATGTAAAGTTTTCAAAAGACTTGAAAAAGCGACTTATCCACAAGGTCGTGTGGTGAGGAATGTTTCCTTGAAAATCTGGGCATTCGTGAACTCTCGGCAATCAACTTTGATTGTCTTCTTGATATTGATGAACAAATTTTTCGGTTTTCATCTTTGAATTCTACAAAGCGTCGGGATCATTGAAACACCGTTGATAGCATTTCAATCGCCTTCATCATCAATAATGCGAACTTCCTCTACCTCTCCACATTTGCTCAAATCCTCGCATTCCTTGTAAAGGAATTTGTATGTACTCAAGATTGGGCAATATCCTTAATCTTTTATCTTGATTCAAAACCGATATACCATACTCCCTTGATGAACCCGAAATCATTCAAGACACTATTTTCAAAGTTAGACCGACCAATCCGTGTCAATCGAAACAAAAAGCTCATTCACCGTGATCCCTTTCAAATGGAACTCTTGAAATGCACCCCATTTTAGAAAATGGGAAGAAATTCTTAGGAAAACATCATTAGCGGTAGGTAACAAGGATCATCAAATGCATGTCTCGTGCAAATGATGTATTGCTTTATTCACCAAAAGCCATTTAATCTAAGCTTATTACATGGTGAAGAGAATGGTCAGGTATTCAAAGTTGCCAACATGGTACTTAGTATGGTATGCTCCTAACACGACTTCGTAAGTATGTTAGTGCATTGCAACCATCTCCTATCAACGATGATCACTTCCTTTCCGATCACGTCATGGTACCTCTTACAAACAACCCTCTAAGCGGTTCATGGTCGATGGAAGGAAACATAAGGCTCTCTCGAACTCCTCGGACGAAGAAGAAGAAGTAAATGTCAACCCCAAGCTAACATCGACTTGGACCCTTTGACTACTATCAACATTCCAACTCTTCCAAGCGAGACGCGAATTCAAACAATTAAGGGTATGATTCAAAACCTAGCTAACTCGTCATGAAGTCGGGAAGAGGAAAAGAAAGGATTGACGAAAGAAACTTTAGGATTATGCTTGTTTTTAGACATTTGTTTTGTATATGAATGATTATGTTTTGTTTTGCTTACGCTTGTTTGTGTTATCTTGGATATTATCATTCTTGTTATTATCTATGAAATGATTTATGTGATAACATGTTTATGTTGCTATTAAGTTTAATGGTTATTAGTGTATATAGTTTGGTGCAAAATCTGCATTTCCTTACATAATGGTTTTGATCTGGGTTTCGGATCCTAAGATCACTTCACACTAGCTAAACATAAGACCTTAGAACCACCTAAGTCTTCTTAAGTATTTGAAAGCTTCACCTCGCCCTTAGCTAACCTATGATCTAATTCAAAGTATTTTTTGTTTATTAACTCATCAAAACTCACCATATTTCCGCTTCAATACTCACACATTGTTTCTCATGTCTCAAAACACCTAGGTGGATATATTTATCAATTTTAGGAAATTGTTTCTAGTCATCCTTATCTCAAAATGGGTCAAAAACTAGTTTTTCAATTCTTTTATTTTTTGAGGACTTTTCAAACTCCATCTCAAGCTTACATCTGATCTCTAGGATCATTTATTATGACTTGACACCATCAAAATTCCTAGTGTCATCCTTGAACACCCATTGGTGATCATAAAGTCTCATTTTCCTTCCATAAAAGGCAATCATTAGCTACATCACTCATTGCCCTTGATAATTTAAGTACCCTTCCATTTAAAATACTTAGGAAGACTAAAACACTCAAGGAAGTATAGGTGTTAGACTTCAAACATCATCTTTTCTTTTCACTTGCTGGCGATAGCCGGATCCCTAGGATTAGCCTAGACGGATCCCTCAAAGGAGGGAACCGTGGGATCCGGGTGACAGACACATGTCAAGTCTAGTTTAAACAATCATCTCAAGCCCATCTTGCTAACTTGAACACTCCACCTCATTTTAATTAAGTCCATAGATCAGTACAACTCTGAAGTTGACTCTTGTGCATGCTAATCATCACATTCCAAATAATCTTAGTAGCTTAAGTCTTGAATGCGGTTGCAAATTCTTCCCTTTATAAGTCATCTTGCTAGAATCCCAGTCATCAAACACAACATAATTCTCGAAGCAATTAGAAACATCTTCTTTAGTCATTTCATCATTAGGAAAGCTCCTAGTGCTAACTCATCCACCGAAACTTGCTCGTGTTGTACACGAAATTTCCTCAACGAATCATCTCGGTCAAATCCACAAATGCTAGGATTTCCCTCCACTAACTTCAAATTGTTCCCACAAAATATCATCACCAACTCTACAATTCCTACTAAACCAAACACCCTTTTCAACCCAACCAACATCATTGGTGCCTAGAGCCATATCATTTACCACCTCACAATCATCTCCACATTCCTACAACTTAGAGGACTTACCCCGGCCATCTCATCCTCCACCATTACCGACACACTCTTCACTAGAAGATTGTACAACAAAACCAAAGTGTTGAATCAACACTTGCACCGATGTCCATTTCTTCATTTCCTACAATGGTCCATTTTGGATTATGAGGAGACATCAAAGTCAACCACCCGACCACATGGAAGTTGACACTTCCTACCTCCACAATCCTCCTTCATTTGAGGATCCCCAACCTTTTTCACTTGAACCTCCACATCAAGGCGGACAATCTTTACCACCACCTTTTCAAAACCATGATAAGGATTGCTATCATTGTCAACATGTTGAAGGTTGATACATGAACTACGTGAGGAGAAACATTTCATGTTTATCACCTCCTCGAACGTTTGATGAGGTCAACAAACCCGAACAACCTTGAGCCTAGGGATAAAATGGTGTCTAGTCTCGAACTTAACTTAGATCGTTTAGGAATTCCATTTCTTGATTAATCATCTTCTTGAAAGATTGGACCAAATCAACAAGTCTACTCATCCTTAGACTCAAGCACATTGTTTCTTCTTAAGTTTTAGTCACTTATTAGTATTAGTAGAATATGTATTACATGACTAAGTCTGTAACCACTCGTACTTTTCGGATATTCGTTTCGATAAAATTAAATGCATTTTTCATTTATAAACTTTCACGAGCTCATTTGGCGTGAAAGCAGAGAGATCTATATCATGACGTGAAAATTAGACACTGGCGTGTGCTGGAACAACCATAAACCTATTAATCATACGGATTCGTTTGTTGCTCGATTTGCGAGAAAATAGTCGTGTAAATACCGGTTTATTTGAAAAATTATTACGAGCGTGTTGGCGTAAGTCTCGTAACTTTTATCGACGTTTACTCCTCACGAATGTGTCCGAACCTAATATTTATAAAGTTTCTTTGGAAATTACAAGAATGGTCCTGTTATATTTTCATCTACCACCCTCAAGTTTGAAAGTTGGCAAAGAGGTCCTTCCGAGTATAAAAAACCCATCACTCTCCCTCTAACTCATTCTACTCAAAACTTTCTCACACTAAATTAAAACTCTCTTTCTCTCTTATAATATCCGGTCAGGAATTTTACTCACCACGCCTTCTTGCCGATCCTGTCACCGTGTGCGTCTTGCATGGAAAATAAACCTCCCATATTAAAATATAGATCTGGTCCTTGTGGTCATTTCTATGTATTACAGCATATTTGTAAATCCCCATAGCGCCTAGATCTTGAAAACAAGATTCGAATATCTAGGGTTTCTAGCCTAAAGCAGTATTAAAGATGCTAGGTCGTTGGGGTCACCAAGAGCCTACCACCACCTCTCCACCATCGTAGCCGCTACCTTGAATCGTGTTTTAGAAGATCGGGTATAAGTTTGAAGCGGGTCATGATCGAGCGATGATTGTTGTGTTTTGGTCAGTGAATACGCTCCTCGGTAGGTATCCTCGCCATTTATCTCTCTTTTCTATCGTTTTATGTGTAAGCCAGGTACCACGTTGTTTATCTTAGTATTGTTGTTGTTAATGTCTTAATTCTTGGATCATTAAACCTTTATTACGGGATCATTGCAACCCGTCTTCATAACCACCCTATCATTATTCTCTCATACGTTGAGATTGAAGTAATCTCGTCATCTATTGCGATAACGATGTCACATCTACCCTAAAACTCGTACTCAAGCGATGAACGATTACATCTCTAGCCATTCTAGGAACCACACACCTCGACATCTACAAAGGAACCCCGCTAAAATAAATAATAAATGAGCGACTAAAAGATCTAAAAAATATACCAAGAGTCAACTTGCAACTCAAGCCATTTTTACGGAAGCGGATCCTAATCTTCCACTACCCCTTTGAAATATTAGCGTCAGTCCTACTACCCTCTTATGAAATAATAAACCTCGTCGTTATCTAACGTGAACTACTTCCAACTATTTTACTAATCACTTGGGTCATTTTCCAAAGGTCTTACTATTGTGCCATTAAACCAAAAATTACAACCTTACTCATACTTCATAAACAATGACCTTATTAATGCTTTGCAAACTATTCTCTATAGAGTGATAAACCGATAAATTACCTTACTATGAAACAACAAACAATGGCGATAGCAATCGTAAACTATATTACAAAATTTTTACGCAAGTTATATTACGGTCTTATAAACTATTCTACCCTTTTGGTGAGCTATTTTAGCCTTTATCTTATTTAAAATCATAAGACTTGATACGCTTATCTCACGAGACTATTCGCCTTTACTTTCTTGACTATTATATCACCAACCTATAAACCATCTTGATATTAATTGAAGTACGAAATCTTCTATTATTTGACAAGCGATAAATTGTTTTCTTGTAAGCTATTTTACAAATCATTTCACGTGTTATGTTATAATCTGAATTGTGTCTTACCAAAATACTTCACTACCATTGTTAAGCTTTTTTTTCTATCACTATATAAGCTGTTTTAAAATCACCTTACTAAGTTGTTGCTTTAACACCAAGCCACAACTAAGATTTATTATAAGCGTAAATTATAAAAGGTTTCTTTCTTACTCAATAAAGTGGTTTACAAACCTTTTCATAAACTTTCTTGCAATTTTCTTACAAACTATTTACTCCTCTAAAAAGAAAAACAAAAAAAAGAAAAAAAAAAAAAAAAAAATTAAAGGATAACCGATATTTTCTTTTGTAAATAAACCAAATTTTCGGAGTGAAAATCGCGCTTTGTTTTGAAAACAATAAATATTTTAATTGCTAAGGAACAAACTCATCCATCATCTACAAAAGTTAAGGTATTTCAAAATTATTTGAAATTCGAAACAACTTTTGAATTCACATAAAACCTTCAACTTGGAACCGATTCCATGTTGTAGTACTAGAACCTTATTTAACAAGTTTTCATCACAAAAGGCGAAATTTAGCAATTTTCTTTACATACATCAAGTTCTCTCCTAAAATTTTAAAGGCTCTATATTTTAAATTTTTTAATATATACCCCGCCGAGAAGCATAACCTTAACAATGAATCATGCTCATAAACTTTTAAAACTTCTCAAAGCATACATGCCCAACTTTCTATCACGAATTTGTTCGGATCAGCGAGAATGCAAATTGCTTGCGGTCGTCGAGTGGGGCTGTGATTGAAAATGATGGAAATCTCGGAGATTCCATGATTGGAAGCGAAGCTATGCTTAAATCTCACCATGGATTGTGTGATCGTTTAGTAAACGTGGAAAGTTTAATCTTTGTTGTGTTGATCCTTGTTAAGACTCTTGCTAGAGTTAGACTAGTGGCTTAGAGACTTGAGCTACCGCTAGAACTTAGCTATTCATGCCGTTTACATGTGCGTAATTTGAGATAAAGCCCCGCGGTTGAAGGAAATTGTTGTCCTTGCTGGAAGATATCCATATCGACGAACGCCTAGGCAGTACTGAGAAACCTATCGAAATCGTGAATCGCGAAATCAAGCGACTTGAGGAGAGTCGTTTTCCTAACTTTACTGATCAATGAAACTTTAAGAAATGTCCCGAATTCGCGTGAGAACGTGAAAAATTGAATCTTGAGAAAGTAACTATATCTCTTTTCAAATCTAACGGATAACTTTCGAATTGAATCGCGAGGGGCGATTAGTTAAGGAGGAATGCGTAACCACTCGTACTTTTCGGATATTCGTTTTCGATAAAATTAAATGCATTTTCATTTATAAACTTTCTGAGCTCATTTGGCGTGAAACGAGAGATCTATATCGGCGTGAAAATTAGACACAAGCGTGTCTGGGAACAACCATAAACCTATTAATCATACGGATTCGTTTGTTGCTCGATTTGCGAGAAAATAGTCGTGTAAATACTCGGTTTATTGGAAAAATTATTACGAGCGTGTTGGCGTAAGTCTCGTAACTTTTATCGAGCGTTTACTCCTCTGAATGTGTCCGAACCTAATATTTATAAAAGTTCTTTGGAAATTACAAGAATGGTCCTGTTATATTTTCATCCACCTTACCCTCAAGTTTGAAAGTTGGCAAAGAGGTCCTTCCGAGGAGTATAAAAACCCCATCACTCTCCTCAACTCATTCTACTCAAAACTTTCTCACACTAAATTAAAACTCTCTCTCTATAATATCCGGTCAGCGAATTTTACTCCGGCCACTTCTTGCGAATCCGTCCACATGGCCGTGCGCCGTAGGAGAAATACACCTCCCATATTAAAATATAGATCGGTCCTTGTGGTCATTTCTATGTATTACCTTATTGTAAATCCTTAGCGCCCTAGATCTTGAAAACAAGATTCGAATATCTAGGGTTTCTAGCCTAAAGCAGTATTAAAGATGCTAGGTCGTTGGGGTCACCAGGAGCCTACCACCACCTCTCCACCATCGTGGCCGCTACCTTGAATCGTGTTTTAGAAGATCGGGTATAAGTTTGAAGCGGGTCATGATCGCGATGATTGTTGTGTTTTGGTCAAAGTGAATCGGCTCCTCGGTGAGTATCCTCGCCATTTATCTCTTTTCTATCGTTTTATAGTGGCCGAGTACCCGCGTTGTTTATCTTAGTATTGTTGTTGTTAATGTTTCGTGGAATCAAAACGGATTAAAAACAATCTATCAATGTTTTCGTGTGATAGAGATGGATTAAAAACTGTTTTGGAAATTTATTCGTGTGGATAAAATGGAAAAAGTATTTTGTTATGATTAGGTGTGGTGTAAAACATTTCGAGCCGATTTGTGGGATAAGAAAAATGTTATAATGATGATTAGTGTAGTAGCGTGGTTATAAATGGGTGTCGAGTTAATTTGTTGTTCGGATTGGTTTGAAGTGTGTTTGGTGTTTATTAAAGCAAATTGGTATAAAGTCGATGGTTAATAATTTACGATATCAGTGAAGCGAATTAACACGGTTATTAAATTATTGTAACTTTCGGTTATCATTAGTGCGTTTGGTAACTCGTGGTTGACACTTGCTATTGAACTTCGTATATTGGACTTATATCGGACTATTTGGACTCGAGGCGGAGGTGATAAATTAGACTCTACTCGTATGGACCAATATATGAGATGAAACTAATGATAAGTGGCAAAACAATAACTAATACATAATCTAAAAATTTGATTAACTACTAAAACTATTTAGTTAAGTTATTATTGAAGCGGGTTGGAGTAATTAACTAGAACACATGTTTAATTATAAATCGATGGGATATATTGTTTTAAAATCAAGTTTTCAATAAAGTCTATTAACACGAAAATATTGTATAAGCGGACGCATCATATCGAATTTATAAAACTTATTAAACTTATACTTCTATTTGAAAATCCTTTTATTTATATAAAACCCAACAATTTTATAAAATTATAAAGCGTTATTATAATTATAGTTTCTTATAAAGTCTAATTGACTTTTCTAAACTATCTAGAGTTTTTATAAATGCCTAAGGCTCGAAACCATTTGCTTGTTTTATTGCTAGATGATTCTTACTTGTTTAGTTCCATATATATGTTTTATGCTTTGGTGTGTTCTTGAGTCTTGGTCAAAACTACTTGACTATTCTTATAATGTATGGGGATATACATTACGCTTTAGTGTGAGTTATATTTGTCGTGAGTTACTTGTCGAGCCTTGTCTTCTTACCACCACACGAAACATTAATGATAAACTTTTGTGATACGATATATTATACTTTTAAACAAACATTTGTGCCAGTATTCCACGAAAACTAAGACCACGTTGTCTTCGGATATTATATTATTTTACTTTTTGAGGCGTATTTTGAGATATCGTATACTATTAGAGTCATGACGATATAGTACCTTTGTACTTGTACTCTTTGGATATCGACGTTCCTTCCTTCATGATTTGGTTGTGCTTGCTCTTTGATGCAGTCTTATTAGTTGTGATTCTTGCGTTGCTCGTATCAAGGTGAGTTCATAGCCCACTTTTACTCTTTTAGCATTTTATAAACTCCTTGGGGAGAATACATGCTACTCTTGCTTTTATGATCACAATTGCTTGGCGCTTCTTGTTCTCTTGATATTATGACTCGCCTAAGTTGTTTGCCAAAAGTCCCTACATAATGAACCATTAATCACTTGCGAGTGAGCCATGAAATATCGTGGATAGTACTATGGGAATTGGCGACCCAGAGGCTCGGTTGCTCGGAAATAACAAGGCGCACTATATTGGTATCTCTATGTAATTGGCTATTACATCTCGGAGGGCAATTTTATTTACTTACACCGGGAATTAGGGTATACGGTTAGTTTGGTGTCATGAGCTTAGTGCAATAATATCAACTATCTTTTATGGGCGTATAACAACGCGTAGCCCATGGCTTATCTTTAAAACTTGAAAATCTTGTGATCAGCTGCTTATTTACTAAACCTGAATTCACTCAACCATTGTGTTGACTTTTAGCATGTATTTCGGGATGAAAAGCGATAGCTAACTCTAGGCGCTTGGGCATTGGCATGGCATGGTCATAGATGACTCTGATTTACGTATGGGGACCAAACTTTGTTAATGGGCCATTTTCCGCAACAATTCAAACTTTGTAAACTCCATTTTACTTCAATAAATGAAATCTTTTAAGAAAAATCTTTATTTTTCACTTTGTGTTATGATCCAATTGAGTAGCATCCCAAAACTTTTCTTCCGCTGCAAACCATTTTTGGGGGTGTTACAAAGTCATTCTCTTATTTTTAGAGATTTGTTGATTGTCTCTTATGTTTTATTAAATGATAGTTTATATGTCATATTGCTTTGGGTATATGTTTGTTGCTCACTTTGATGATAACATTATTTGTTACATCACCATTCTTTGAAATCATTAACGAGATAAGCGGATTCCTAAACTTTGCCTAGACGGATCCCTCGAGGAGGAAGCGTGGGATCGATCTGTGAAGACCAATTTTCTACAAACTTGAGTCTTATTTGCGAAATTATGCACTATATACTTGTTTTCTAACCTTTGTTTTGTAGATTTTCAAAATACACATGAAGGCTGTGACACCCTAAGCTAAAGGGAGCTTTGTGTCAAACCATACTTTAAAACAATTTGTAATATAATCCTCATATGGATTACATTCCGTTCGTCCTTTGCAAGGTTGCAATCATCCGGGGGAGCATTATCGTCACTAAGGCGAAACCATTTGCAAACATAGTTGCAATACATTAGCTTAGTAGTTTTATTTACTCGAAGCCTCATGAATGAATGGACTCGTCAAGGGAGTTAAGGCGAGAACTCTTCCGTCACTTGCTCTATATTTTTTTCCTTTACATGTTTTCTTAAAACATTGTGTTAGTTTCTTTCGACTCTTTTCTGAATTTTAGTTTTCCTTAAAATAATTTTATGTTTTGTCATCAACAAAAGGGAGATTGTTAATACAAATAAGCAGTAAAAGCGTTTATTTATATTTTACGATCTTCTGTGTTTTGTTGATAACAAGCGTAAAATCATTTATGAAACAAATAAAATCGTAAATGGTTTAAGCCAATAGTTTCCTAACACACTACGTTTTCACATAAAACACTAAAACAAGTATAAGTGATTTTATGATTTAGTAATACATATGTACAACAACTAGTGTTTACATATTGGGAAAATATATACATAACTAGTATGTATTATAATGGGTAATACAATTCGGTAGAAACTTAAGTATTTGACCAATTGACCGTCGTTGAATGTTGTTGAGTACAACCCAAATTCCATGACCCATACCCATGGAACTTGACCCATAACCCATTGCATGACATCATGCTTAAGTCATACATGGTTTTAATCCATGGCCCATAGTTTTAATCCATGAACCATGGACTAGATCGCATTTCATCTTGGAGATACATTGTATCTACTTGGATACCCATGATCCATAACCCATGACCCATGACCTAAAACCCATGGGCAAAGGAGCATCCACGGATCCCAGATGTTAAGCGGGCGGATCCTTCAAGTGAGGATCCGTGGAGCGATAGTTGATTTTCTTCTATAAATAGTGAGCAATTGCTTCCTTTTGGGTTGCCACTCCCACATACTTTCCTCAGTATTGTAACCTTCTAACCACATATCCTAAGGGATCTTTCTATGTAGTTTGTCTTTTGTTTTTGTGTGATTCTCTAGGTTCCTCTTAAAGGCGAGATCACCACTTCTTGAAGTCAAGCAAGCTCGAGTCCATGAGTTGCCATGCCGTCATCATCAAGACTCTTGAGGTTCTCTTGTTGATATTTCTTTCTTCCTCCACGAGTGTTGTGTCCAATGCATTAGTGAAGGATGCCGAAAGAGTCAAGGCAAGCATTAGTGAAAGGTGCTAACGTCCGTGTCAAAGCATTAGTGAAGGCGCTAAAGGAGTCGAGGCGAAGGCATTAGTGAAAGGTACCAAGGCGAAGGCATTAGTGAAAGGTGCCAGCGTTCGTGTCAAGGGCATTAGTGAAAGATGCCTGGGAGTCAAATCAAGTGGCATTAGTGAAGGATGCCAAGGTCGTATAATCGATGAGGTGCATCGTTATACAAATAGTTATTGTTTGTTTCAAGGATATTGATATCCTTGATGGTGTCGTGAAAAGGTGGGTCTCCTTTGGGGTTAGAGTGTTGTGTAGTGTTGGGTAGTAGTTCCTCCATTGTAATGGAACTTGGTACTTAGCCTAGTCACGGGATAAAGGGTAGGCGATGTTGTGGTAGGTGTGGTTCTCCTTTGTGAAAGAACCCGGTGGTTAGTCTAATCTGGGAAAAAAGAGTGGCGGCGTTGTGAAGGCCTCTGCCATAAGGAGTTCGTGTCGTGTAGTGATTCTGAACTCTCGAGTAGGTGACTCGGGGAGTGGAGTAGGGCAAGGAAGGTGTCCTTGTAGCCGAACCACTATAAATATTCTTGTCGTGGTTATGTGCTTCTTACTCTTTATCTTTCATTACACATTTATATATCTATCTATAAATGTCCAACATACACATCTTAATAGATTGACACAAGTCGATCTAAATATTTTAAAACGAAGTTTTAATTAGTAAAACTATTCAACCCCCATTCTAGTTTTCCACAAAATCTACTACAAAATCCACCACCACACACCTTACACGGCACAACCACAAACATCACAACCACAACCACAACCACTGGCGAAAGGCGAAACCCAAAAGTTCGAAAAGGAAAACTCTCGGCAAAATGTGCAAAGACTTGAAACCCAAAACCGAAAATGAACCCCAACCGAAACCTTAACTTGTTCTTTTCATTGGCTATCGTCGGAGAAGCGTTATTAGCCTCGTGTTATGTTCATTTACGGGGATAACAAACTCAGAGCCGACCAAAACAACGATTTGTTTTGGTACAAGGTTCTCACGACTTTAACAAAACTAATTTCAAAAACGTAACAAGGACATATTGAAAGTAAGTGGCATCGTTGAACCATAGCGCTAAAAGATCAATGCAATGTATAAAATTTTCCAACGTATGGGTGGTCGTAGTGGAAAAAGCGAGCTTGATTTTGTGGTGTGTTAGAAAGCATATCGTGAAGAGGTAAAAGGAGGAAGGCAGTTTGCTCAAGAAGGCGTGAAAATTCTTTAAAAAACACTCCAAATGGGATGCATACATGATTGATCCGGTTGATCTCATTGGGCATAAAGAGCTATTCGGAGATGATGTGAAACTCCGTCCCAGGAAAACCACGTCCCTAAAAAACTATATCGAAACCGTTGAGCACCGCATGATAACCCGTTTGAATTTAGTAATTTTATGCAAAATGAGTTTGGATTAAATGGGATCTCGGTGTACAAGGCGTCGAGGAAGAAAAATGAGGGCATACTAAAAATGGAAGAATTGAAGTTTCTCTGGACTCCGATAGGCGATTTGTCGGTGGACGAAACCCTCATCATCAAAATGCAAAATAAGAAATAATGTACAAATATAAACAACAACAAAACCAACAAAATTAGTTATTGTATTTTTTAAGTTTTGTATTGTATTTAATTTTTTTTTAAGTTTGGTATTGTATTTTATTTAAATTAATGAAATTTATATTGTTTGAAAAATAAAAATAAAATAAAATGGTGTGTCTCGAAAGAGTGGTGTTAATGGTGTTATGAGTGATGGAGTATTTTTAGTGTTGGTGTTAAAGTGAGAATCTTGATGTAATATTGATGTGACACCAATTTTTGATGTTGGGGATGTTATGACTCTTAAAACTCTTACAAAAGAATTGAAGTAAAGTTTAGTTATCTATAAGAAATTGTTATGTTTATCCATATCATTATTATTCTATGGGATATGTTATATAGACCATCTCTATGTTGTCACATTAGGGAGAGTCAAAGCTGTACAACTCGCGATGCACACCGTACAAACCGATAATACATGCAATGATTGAAAACCCTCCTTATAAAAGGGTCAGAATAACTTGCCCCTTATTCTATTTGACCACATTTTACAAGTTACATCCATACTCTACCTTAATTCTTAAAGTTTTATGAATTACCTTACAACAATTTCTAGAAAATTATTTCTTTGGACAATGCACAAGTGACATCGTTAAGTAGTCCCCAATTTTGTGGCGATAACTCACAACATATATATATATATATATATATATATATATATATATATATATATATATATATATATATATATATATATATATAGAATATAGATCAAATAAGATCAACCTTAAAGTTGTTAAAATAAGATCAACTAAAATTTTACAATGACACTCTCCTTATAACAAAAATATATTTTAATTAACTACAACTAAAATTGTTAAAGTTTCGATAGATTTCTTTTTAAAATTCTGAAACCTAGGTGATACACTTTGATTAGAAGTGTAATGTGTATCGAGTTTTGTATGTGTATCGGGTTTTGGAATATTTATTAGTGTAATGTGTATCGGTGTATCACTAATTCAAACTCATGTATCATTTGGTTATTAATTGCTAAAATTTTAATTTGTATTAAAATATTATTTTATGTGTATTATTGCTAAAATTGTTGTTTATAAATGTTTTAGTAGGTTTTAGACTTGATCTTATTTTTACAACTTTAAGTTTGATCTCACGTTAACTCTCACCTATATATATATATATATATATATATATATATATATATATATATATATATCGCGATATTTTAATCGGTTTTGTTACTCCCATTTAGTGGCTCTACACAGACACCGTTGGTTGATTGATCAAGTGATGTAATCATGAAGGTTTCTCGTGGACCCAACCTAGTAAGGTTAACGTAATCTTGTGGCCCGTGGGCCGGTAATCCTGCAATTAAAAGTCCGAACACTCTCCAAACTCGACAAGTGAATGTTTCGCTATACTCCGGTCCATTTTGAAAATGAATAATGAAGCTCCTCACCAACTCCCAAATTGCGTTAGCAAACATGGGTATTAAAGCAAGCATCGAGAAGTAGTTCTTATTTGGTTCTTGGTGAGCACTACTCGAAAAAAAAAAAAAAATAATAAATAAATAAATAATCTTTACGGTTTAGTTCTAGTGTCATATTTGGTTGCAAAGCTAAGGTGTTGTGCAAATTTTGCATACACATCCCTTGTAGAAGCTATTGTAATAATGACAACGACCAAAATGTTTGAAGTAGACATCGAAGTATCAAAAGGCACTCTAGGAACCAAATCGTTGCAATAAACAAACCTATGGTATCTCATGCCATGAGTTTCGACACATCTTTCATGTACTCACCAAATTGCGATCTCAGACCCTAGGTTGACCAGCGTATACACCCTTCAATTTTCTTTAACAAATATGTTTGTTTATGGTATGCCAAAATGTTTTGGAAACATGATAGCCAAAGCTGCTCTAAACTATGCCACATTATCAAAATTTTGGCATACGGGTTGTTTGCTGAGGCAGCTCTAGAAACTTTTGTCTAATCGCATAGTAAGCGTATGGCTTTAGATCGTCTATTTGGAGCTCATCGGGAAAAGGCCTTTCATTACTCTTTTGTAATCCTAAGGCTTTCAAAAACCGGCATGTACCTTGCCTTTACCACGGAGATGGTACCAAGAAAGATCAACGTCGGAGGACCGGTCTCTAGCGTTGAAAGGTGGCGATGCCTCTAAAAGCAACACCTATGAGTTCGGTATCCCGGTCTTATCACTCCACATGAGCGCTTGTGCGTATAATCCTCTTCATGTCCGAAATAGATCAATTAAGTCACTTTTAACTTAATAGCGTATATATTAATCTTACTAATTAATAAATTCATTATAATAGAGTAATCACTCCAAGACTACTTGCCATTCCAGCAGTTGAAGAACCCCGAGAACTCCATCGCAATCGGTTTGAAGGTTTATTGTTAGCTTTTCTTTTCATCGGATATTACTTAAATGAAGTGACTCGAAAGCCATGACTAAAGACATACACGACACATTATACATGTCGATTAAACATCTAAACACCTTTAGTGACTTGTTTTCCACTAGTAAAGTGTACTAAAATACTTTATTTGTAATAATAATACCGGGGACCACATTTGGTCTTTATATACTTACTTACCTTCCAATGTTTCTCATTGTTTCTTTGATATGAAGCTTCGTTCTCATAAGCGATTTGCTTGACCATAATAGCGAGTGCACTTGTATATCTAGGATCTTCATGATTAATTCTAAGTCTAAATCCTGCGTATGTCCCATAGCCCAATCGAGACAAATTGGTGACTCATTATTAGGTAGCACCATTTTCTGTATTAGAAAATATTTTGTTTTGTTTACTTTCTAAAACTGGAATAAAAAAGTGTGTCCATTAAAATAATTGATCACTTATTTTCTCTAGCATGTAGTGTCATTATCATTCAGATTTCAGAGCATAAACGAAAGCAGCGGATGAAAGTGATGAGCAATAATATATGGCATGACCAAAAGATTTAAAATCAAACTTTAGTTGGAGGATGTAGTTAATTTTTTCATTAATTACAAGAAAATCGTATCATTTTATTTCTATAGTAAAATAAGGCATGTTTCACTCGCTAATTTTATTTACCTATTTGCTATACTTTGTTTTTGCCGGATATGTCATTTCTCAAAATAATTATGTTTTTTAGGGAAAAAAATATATATAATTAATATTTTGAATAAAAATATCAAAATTCAAAAGTGATATAAACTCCAGGATATCTAATCAAATCAATGGAAATCTTGTAAAGTACTTAACAGATACACTGAAACAACCCTAATTTCACATTGAAAAAAATCTAGTGTGATTATTTTGAACATGAAGGTAGCTGAATTTGCCACAATACAAAATATATATTAGTGTAAGTTTTTCAACAACAAATTTTGCTTCTTCTACAATACTTCCTAGCTCCGGTTGATCTAGATATGGCGATTACCCACTATATTACCGATTAGTATTAGAATAAGTTATATGTTTTGCATGTTGAGGCCGAACATTCAAAAGATGGTTCTATCCATTTCATCAACATTGATGGTTAATTGGTTCAAATGCAGTATGAGGATGAAAGTCATGCAACAAAAGTCGGGAAATTTTTAGTTCGCATCGACTTTTCTTTCTATGATAAAATATAAAACACGTAAATGGTTGAATAAAGAGCGAAGATAGAATAAAACCTATAATGACATTTATAAGAAGCTTGAAAAATCCTCCGTTGGCATGCTTAAAGTTGGGCGAATTGAGAAGGTGAACCAACCCAACCCAATGGTTTGTCAACTAAGTGAAGAACCTTTTGAGCCACTATGGATATGAAGATAACAAAGCGTTGTGGAAAGCTTTCTTGACTTTCCGTCATGACAATCGATGAACTTTCTTTTCCAATATTTTGAAGAACAAAAGCTTTATGAGATCCCATAATCCGGCGTCTTCGGGCTTAGTAGCATATAGTCTACAAAACATGACTTGTCACATGTTGTTGCGATCGTGACTTGATTGCCATGGAAAATGGTTAAATTGCTTAGGATTTACGATAGTGTTGATGAGAGGTGAGTCGCAAGATGTGCGGTGTTTTTTTTTTTTTCCCTATTGTTTGGCTTTTATAGCAAAATAAATATAGTGAAATTACATTAATTTTAAAAACGTCGTTTAATTAATTAAATATATATCACAATTAATAGCCAAGACTTTAAAGAATGACTTGAAGTATATCAAACTTACGTAAATAGTTTTCAAAAGCATTAAATGCAATGCTAAAACTCTCTCAAAACTTTTAAAATAGTAAAAGGCTATTATTAATTTTTGCATTAGAGATTCTCTTAAAAGGTTGAGTTATTTGTACCCTTAAAACACCAACAATACCCCTTTATATTTATTGGTTTTTTATTTTTATTTATAATTTTATAATTATTTTATATTAAAAAACTATAAAACTAAAGGTTTGAAACACGAAATATAAAGTTTAATACGATAAAGCATACAATAGATATGGACATAAACTAATAAAAAGCATTTTATACCGTAAATAGAAGTTTAAGAGGTTATTGATTGTGAAATGTGGGCAGTGGTTCTTATAGTTTCACCCTTCTTAAATTATTCATTTTGTGATCACAACATATCAAGCCACCTATATCTGATTATGCGAATTCATTAGCAAACAGTTTAGAATCAACATGATCTTATCTAATTTGTTTTCTTAACAAAGCTTTCAACAACATATGATTATATAGCTCTATCGTGTGGATTCTTTAAAGCACTCGATAATGTATATATAGCAAATACTTAGGTTCGCGTCGGGTGGCATCGAATTTTAACGTTTAACGTTAACGTCACAAAAACACATGACGATAACGTCCGATAACGTGATAACATTCAAGTGATTTACAAAACAACCCTCGTTTAGGGCATAAATGATAAAAAAAAAAAAAAACCGCCGGGGTTAGCAGGGAAGGACTAACTCGAAATAACGCCGGAGGTCCGGGAGTAATAACGGTAGCGCCGTTATTTTAGCATAACGCCGTTAGGCGTTACTTTAATGTGTGCTCTTAGTGATATTGTGTTTTGTTTGTTTAGATCATGTTTGAGAGCATGTAATGCTTCTTGCAAGTTTTATGCATCTATCTAATACTTATGTTTTTCTTAAAAATAATAAAACGTGAAAAACGAAATTTACATTCATATTCATATACAAAGATATCCGAAGTCATTATTGGCAACATTTGGGTCCTCTTTTCAAATAATTAGAATTAGTGCAGTCGTAACTTTATGTAATAATGGAACGTTATCTACATGTGAACCACGAGAAGACTGGTTCTTTATAGCATTATTGTCATTTAGATGAGTTATAAAATATATAATGAGAAAAGTTTAAATCTTTATTTTATTTTGATGTTTATCGAGATAAATCAGCGACATTTATTTTGTTTGATTTAATGGTAAAATTAATTTAATATTTAATAGATAAAGCTTAAGTCATATATTTTTCTTGTCTTTTGTCATTTTATTATTTAGATTTTTTTTAAATTCATTTTTTTTAATTCGTATTATTCACGTTTTTTTTAATTAGTTTTTTCTTTGGTTTCATATGTTTCGTTTATTTTTATGCGTTTTATCTCTTTTGTCGTTTTAAATACGTTTTTGCTTAATTTCTTATGGTTTAAATCCGTTTTATTACATTCGTCTCTTATTCATACGTTTCGTCGGTCTTCATACGTTTATGTTCGTTTTCATCACGTGTTTTACGCTTTCATACGTTTTCGTCCGTTTTAAATACATATTTGTTCGTTTTCTTACTTTTGTCCGTTTTAAATGTTTTCATACGTTTAAATATCTCGAGTGATGTTGAGAATATCTGAGTTATATTCTATGATATTGAGAATATCAAAGTGATTCGAATATCACAGTAATTTTCACTAATGTTTTGTAACATGAAAATCATGAGTGAAATTTATAATATCACAAAGTGATATCCATAAAATCACAAGTGATATTCATAATATCGCAAAGTGATATTCATAATATCGTAGTGATATTGAGAATATCATAAAGTGATTATTCGAGAAAATGACAAGTGATATATTCGAGGAAAATCGCGGTGATGGTGATATTACGAATATCACAAAATATCACTTGTGATAGTTGAAGCGTGAAAATGGGCGGCGTGAAAGCGAACGAATACGTAGAAGCGGACAAAAAGCGTGTGAAAGGTAAACGTCACGAAGCGGGCGAAAGGTATGAAAATGGACAAAAAGGCGGTGAAAGCAGGAGGAAAGCGGCAGCGTGTGAATACGGGCGCAGCGTATGAAAGCGGTTGAAAATAGCGAAAATAGATGAAAGCGTGTGAAAGCAGAAGAAAATGTATGAAAGCGAAGAAAAAATGTGAATTAAAAGCGTGAACTTAAAAAAAACAAAATTTAAAATAAAATAAAATAAAAAGCGTTAATTTAAAAATAATAAAAAAAAAAAAAAAAAAAAAAAAACTACATGAACTTGGGTTAACCTCACGGTTAGATCAAACTAGATGCCATTATGGATTTGGGTTTAGATTATATATCTATGTATATATAATAAAGAGTAAGCTAATCATCCTTTGTAGTTCTGCTGTTTATTGTCATCCTCTACATGAAAGTTTCAGCATATACATCCTCCGTTAGTAAAAGTTAACCTATACATCCTCGGTTAAAATATAGACTAACGGTGCAAATTATTTCTCCGTTATCTCCTAACGAGATATAAAATATTTACACCGTTAGTCCTCACGGGTTATGATATTTTGCAGATTAGACCTTTTAATGTTTTTAATCCGTTTTGTCCATTTTTAACGTTTTCGTTCGTTTTTACGTTTTGTCCGTATTTTTACGTTTTATCGTTTTCTTACGTTTTATTCCTTTTTACGTTTCGTCCTTTTATTTACGTTTTGCCCTTTTTACGTTTTCGTAGTTTTTATGTTTTAAATCAGTTTTTATGTTTCGTCCTCTTTTTTTACGTTTTAAATAGTTTTTCGTTTTCTTACATTTTTACGTTTTCGCTCTTTTTTTACATTTTCGTCTACCTTTTTACGTTTTTGTCCCTTTTTTACATTTTCATATGTTTTTTTCGTCCGTTTTTTTTACGTTTTTGTCCATTTATTTATGTTTTTGCCTTTTTTTTACGTTTTCGTCCTTTTTTTTTACGTTTTCATTCGTTTTTTTACGTTTTATTCTGTTTTTTTACCTTTTCATCCGTTTTTTTTACGTTTTCGCCTGTTTTTTTACGTTTACGTCCATTTTTTTACATTTTCGTTTATCTTTTTACGTTTTTGGTCTGTTTTTTATGCTTTCGTATGTTTTTTTAACGTTTTCGTCTATTTTTTCACTTTTTTATCTATTTTCATACACTTTTATTTCATTTTCCTCGATTATTCCCCGTTTTCATCCATTTTTCTTACGTTTTTATCCGTTTTTATCCAATTCATACACATAATATGTAAGCGGATAAAATTGTATAATTAGATAAAAGCATATGAAAATGGATAAAAGCGTTTCTTTATTGATTTTAAATCACGATTTACGTTTGAAAAGAGGTCAAAATTGTGATTTAAAATCGATAAAAAACATTTTCCATTTTCATACGTTTTGATCCATTTTCATACATTTTATACATTTTCATACATATTATATGTATGAAATGGATAAAACGGATAAGCTAAAATAATCGGCAACGAATAAAGTGTGAAAGCGGATAAAAAGTGAAAAAGTAGCAAACATAAAAGACGACAACATAAAACAAAAGGCGGCGTAAAAGGTAGGCAATGAAATGAGACGGCGTAAAGGACAACGTGCGCTATAAACATAAAAAAGCGAGCGAATAAGTAAAAGGCGGATGGCGTGCGCGAGCAACGTAAAAAGGAGCAACGTTTATAAATGGTCGAAAAGTAAAAACGAAGAAAATGTATAAAAAAAGACAAAAGCGTATAAAGGCGTGGCGGCGCGTAAAAGCAATGGCGTAAAAAAATGAGCAAGCGTAAAAAGCGTGGCAGCGGACGGCGATGAGGGGCAGCGTAAATAGCGGACGGAAGCGTAAAACAAAAGCGGAAAGCGTAAAAGGGACAAAGCGGAAAGCGTTAAAGAGCGGACGGCGTAAAAGCGGACAAAAGCGTAAAAAGCGGCGAAAACATTAAAAGGACTAACGATGCAAATATCGTTAACCCGGAGGACTAACAATGTAAATATATTATATCTCGTTATGAGATAGCGGAGAAATAATTTGCCGTTAGTCCTTATTTTAGCGAGGATGTATATAGATTAACTTTTACTAGCGAATGATGTATCTGATGAAACTTTTGAGAGAGGGATGTATGCAGCGGCAGTAAACCACATGGATGTATTTTGAGGTTACTCTATAATAAATGAAAAGATTTTTAAATTTCACCTTATTTTAGTGACTTCATAATGACACTTCACAAAATTTTAAGTTATACGATGATGTCATATATTGTTTGTTATAATCGTTTCCTACTTTTTGATAAGTCATTTCATAATATATAACTACTAATCACCTTTCGTCGGTTCCTATTTTAAAATAAAGCAAATTCAATAACTCATTGGGTACATAGTCCTTGACCCATTAACTTATTATGAGGTCTAAAGTAGGAGTCCATATTTCTGTAATGTATTTCGATTCAGCGGATAAGAACATTGCTTATTATTTTCACATGTATAAATCAAAACCGCCTTGCGAGATCTCTCTGAAAACTCTCTGAGGCGGTTTATCAAAACACATGATCAAGATTCGGAGAAAAATAAATATACCAAAATGTTAGCAAATCCGACCTTGATTTTCCATAATTAAATTACGAAAGCACCCCAAAAAATGAGACAAGCGGTAAACCCGCTATAAAACCAAAGAAAATCCAGTTCATCCATCTAATCCTCGATTTCAAAATGCCTAGGAAAACCCGTAGGTTTGTATGTGTGAGCAATTTCCCATGCTAATCACTAGCGGATCCCTTGGATTACTAAGCTTAGGATCCTACAGGGAGGGATCCGTAGGAAGCGGGGAATAGTAGAGAAATTTACCTATAAATAGTGAGCAATTTCTCTCTTGCAACTCACCCCTTTTACACATACTCTCTCTTAGTATTGTAAACTCTCTAACCTCATATCCAAAGGATCTTGCTATGTAGTTTTGTGTTTGTTTGATTCTCTAGGTTCCTCTTAAAGGCGAGATCACCACCTCTTGAAGTCGAGCAAGCTAAAGTCCATGAGTTTCCAAGCTTCGTCATCATCAAGACAACTGAAGTGATCTTATTGATAGTTCTTTCCTCCCTCCTAGAAGTGTTGTGATGAAGGCATTAGTGAAAGGTGCTGGTAAGTCCTTGTCGAAAGCATTAGTGAAAGGTGCCAAAGTCCGTGTCGAAGGCATTAGTGAAAGGTACCAAAATTCCGTGTCAAGGCATTAGTGAAAGGTGCCAAAAGTTCGTGTGGAAGGCATTAGTGAAAGGTGCCAAAATTCCGTGTCGAAGGCATTAGTGAAAGGTGCCAAGGTCCGTATCGAAGGCATGAGTAAAAGGTGTCGAAGGATCGTATCAAGAGCATTAGTGAAAGGTGCCAAGGAGTACATTTGTTATGGTGCATCGATGTACAAGATAGATAGATTGGGTTAAAGGATATTGATATCCTTTATGTTGTTGTAATAAGTGTGTCTCCTTTGGGTTATTATGAATTGGTGTAGTGTTAGGTAGTAGTTCCTCCTTTGTAATGGAACTCGGTATCTAGCCTTGTCTTGGATAAAGTGTAGGCGGCAGTGTGATAGGTTTGGTTCTACCTCGTGGAAGAACCGGTGTCTAACCTTGTGCGGATAAAGTAGGCGACATTGTGAAGGCTTCTCGCTACATTAAGGAGCTTGTGTTATGGTGCTTACGAACTCTCAGTGGGGAACTCGGGGGTGGAGTAGGGCAGGAAGGTGTCCTTGTGGCGAACCACTATAATTGCTCATGTCGTGGTTTGGGTTTCTTACTCTTTATTTGCTTTACTTATTTATATAGTTTATCTATCATCATCCAACACATACATTAAGTTGATTGACATAAGTTGATCTAAATAGTTTAAAGCGAAGTTTTAATTGGTAACACTATTCAACCCCTTCTAGTTTTCCACAATTGGTATCGAGCTTAGTTACCAAGTTTCTTAGAGTATATTGTACTTTAAAAACTTGATACGATCCGTGTATGTTGAATACTACAAAGAATGAAATTTCTTAAAACAAAAGTCATATTTTTAGAAATCATTTTATTTTAAATGTTGGATAGTGATAGATTATTCTAACTATTTCTCGATAAAGAAATCTTCTTGCTAGGACTCTTCCATAAGACTTCATTTCTATCGAAGAAAAATGAAGCCAACATCG
Source organism: Chrysanthemum lavandulifolium (assembly GCA_022545495.1). NCBI lineage: Eukaryota > Viridiplantae > Streptophyta > Magnoliopsida > Asterales > Asteraceae > Chrysanthemum > Chrysanthemum lavandulifolium. The sequence continues at coordinate 20,850,303 of CM040244.1, read as the reverse complement.
AGGAAGAACTCAAAGTAATCTCGACCTCCTTCTACTAAGTACAAAGAATTACTTTAAAAGCTCATGAAGTATTTCGGCTATGGTCTCTAAAACCATAAAAAGAACTTAGAGGTATGTTCATTTACCACAAACTAGTTGATCTTTACTTAGGATAATCTTATTTGGATACGTTGATGACATGTGTGTCACAATTCTCAATTTCGGTCATTTGCAAACTTTAAAAAATTTATTATTCATCTAGGAATTACTATTCATCGGTCACTATTCATCATTTACTATTCATCATTTTTGAAGTCGATTTGATATGTTGAGAGATTATTTCAAAATTTTACAATTCATAAAACACTATTCATTCCGGAGAAAATTTATATTCATGATTATTATTCATCATTTTGTAAACTAGGTTTACAGTATCAAATTAGCATAACCGTAAGGGTTTAGCGTATTCATGAAACATCATTGAGAACATTTCATATAGACTAGAGATAGTACATACATCATCGATAACGTCATTTCATATTAGTTCATGCATGGGTTTGCATATTTCATTAACGTGTATTTTCTATGAAATAAGCGCTATCGCTGCGATCATTTATTTTGAACAATTGATCCGACCTCCCAAAATTATCACGATATATTTTATACTCATTTAAGACTATAAAATTATATTATTAGTTTACCGATGTTTTGAATTTATTTTGTATATAAATTGTTATATATATATATATATATATATATATATATATATATATATATATATATATATATATATATATATATATATATTATATTGGGACCACTACGATATATCATCCTTATCACGAAATACCCACGTTAACCCAAGTTATCGTAGAACTCGTGAAACCCAAACCTGAACATATGCATAAAACAAAGAAGGAAAGATTAAGAGATGGTGACTTGATGTTTATATAAAAACCGTGTATATGTTGTGAATAAGATATGCAAACAATAAGTTGTATATTCATTGAGAGAGAAAATACACACACACACACTTTCAAGCACACCTCGAATGACCATTTGAGGGTATTTATATACAAGCAACTTAAAACCTAAAGGCTTTGCTTGGGCTTTTCGTGGACTTGGATTGGGCTTGGGATATATAAGCATACAAGCGGCTAACATACCTAACGTTTAACCAATTAGCTTAGCCCAATCCACGAGCCCGTTGACTATTCTAGCACGATATCTAACACACGTTACAAAGTTCCTAAACATGAATGACCATCACTTCTAATAAAAAACTATTAAGGCTAACAATCTCCCCCTAAGGGGTGGTCATTCAAAAGATGCTCCACTTGATTGGGTCTTTACTTTCCTTGAGCTTGAACTTTGCGTGTAGATATAGAATAGTCTTGATTCTTTGTTCCTTCATGCTTTGTGATCAATTAATGTGGATGTCTGCCGTTGTCAACTTCGTTGGTAAGGTATCTCCACGTCTTTCTCCACCATGCTCACACTTCTATTTGACTTTGAGTTTCCAATGATGAAGTTCTCGAGTCTTTACACTTTGTAGATTCTTTGACATTGACGAAGAATCATCTTTAACTTTGAGTTGCCTTTGATTTTGATGAGAACTTTCATGTGTTGTTGGTATGAGCATGTGGCGAGTCGCACGATCCATCCGATCCGGAGCTTCCATAAGAAAACATAAAGCGGGTTAGTAATAAGCGGTTCGGCGCTTACAAGTTTGAATTCGAGGTTGTTAACGACATAGTGTGAAAAACGTATCTAATTCTCACAGAGGCCGTTCTGAGCTGAGTCCCAAGTGAGATAACACGATATACCAGTACACCTCTGATTCGGATGAGTCATTTGAGGTACGCAGTATCACCCAGTTGTAGACCGTTTGAGACACACTAAGCGTAATCCGGGGAGTTACAAAGTGACTGTGTCCGGGCTGCTGATGTTGACCACGGCGGAGTTTCCATTCAATCGAAGATCACGGATGTGAAACTTCTCATAAATGTTACGGCGGTTGCTAAGACTGCGTGGGACTCTATAATATATCACTTGTGCCCTTATTGATGAACAACAAGCGATGTAATGTCATGTGTTCCTATGAGATCTTTTGATGAATCTACGTGGCTCTAGACTCGATAAGTGCATTTTGGTTTCTGGCGAAGACTAGGGAGAGGTCTCCTTCTTTAATATCAACAATCTACGAGAAAGTCGATAGATTATGTAGGGTTCGGTGAGAATGAAACAAATCCCTTTTGAGAGGAATTGAGTGGCTAGAAGGTTTAGTGCGGTGCGTCCTTTGGGTCCATAGCGTCTTTGTCTTCAATACCGGTGTCATCTAGTGACAACCGTAGCATATGTATTGAACCGGTTTACGCCTAAGGTTGATTATGGAGGGCTATTTCTTTTCACCCTTTCTTTACATTTCTTCGAATTCTTCAACCCCTTCTTTCTCCTTTCTCGCATTACTCCTCCTTTTTCAATCATTCCTAAGGACTTCTAATACAAACTATTTGTGATGTCCTTGGGTAGATCCCTCCGACTCTGGCGGATCATAGGAGCAATTTCTATCCTTAGTCACCTTATAACTCCATATTGTCCTATTGTTGCCATAAAGCCGTTTTTCATGAAAATCTCTCGAGTGTTTATGATAGAAAACATGTTTGCAACACTCAAGTGAGTTTATATTTTGAAACACTCCCCACCACATGTGCTCATAAGTTTTGGCAATCGCACATAGAGGTAGAGTTCGCACTTTTGAATTGATCGACTTTAAGCAGAACTAGACCAATTCGAGACACGTTTACATCACTAGAGAACTAGCTTGAAATTATTACCCGTCTGGTCAAGTCCATAGAAAGTTTCTCGAGATGGTACATGATTCCTCGTCAATTCATTGGTTCCGTGCGAGTCGAGCTCATTATGAGATTCAAACCACGATCATTAAACATTTTGATCACATTTTAATCACGTCTCCTCCCCTCAAAAATAGCATAAGCGTGATATTTTTATATCAACGGATTAAACAACATTTTAGAATCTTTTGGGGAGACAAGCAGTTTGATTTAAGCATGAATTTGGAACATTTTTGTTTTATCTCCCCTTTAATAAAGCATAATCAATTAAAAGGGTTTTAGAGAGTTATCTTGAGCACAAAATATTTTGAAAGATTTTGAAAATCTTTTGAACAATCTTGAAAAGGTGCTCAAGATGATGATGATTCTCACCATTTTTAAATGTAGTGCCTTTGAGCGTACACTTGTTTTTCTATAAAAGCACGAGTTTTGATTTGAAAATAATCAAAACTTATCATTTGAGTCGGGTTTCGTCTTGATGTATCGAAAGCCATTTTGAAAAATTTTGAGAAGCGACATGTTTTGGAAAACTTATTAAAGAACTCTCGCTCAAGCATCTGTACATGCCCGTATCATTGTTGAATGACATTTCTAGATCGTCTGAGAATATCGATTATACAAGAGACATGTCGTGAAGAATATTTTGGATTTACGATTTTATATTGTTTTTGTATTTTGAAAGATTTTATATTTTATATTTTGCTTTTGTTGGTTTTCAAATTTTGTATTTTGTTTTCAAAAATATTTACAGTGACTTTTGGAAAATCATTTTCAAGAAGAATCGAGAAGGCGTTCTAACTCCTCGGGGTTGGGCCGCATTCAATTCGTCGAACTAAATACTCAAACCTTTCTTTTGGAAGGGCTTTAGTTAATAGATCGGCGAGTTGGTATCTGTCTTCACGAAGAATAATTCAACGATACCATTTCGACGTACTCTTTGATGAAGTGATAGCGGACTACGATATGCTTAGTCTTTGAGTTATGAGCGAGTTGCATGATATGGCTATGGCAGTCACAATACATAGGCATTTTATCGAAAGTAAAGCCATAATACGTGAGTTGTGTTCTCATCCATAGAACTTGAGCACAACTGCGAGATAGAGACACATACTCGGCGGTGGTTGAAAGTGCAAAGCAATCTTGTTTCTTTGAAGACCGGTGACTAACTTTTCTCCCAAAATTGTGCTCCTCGGATGTACTTTTTCTGTAACTTGGTCACTGCGTGGTCCGCATCACGAAAAGGCAATTAGATCAAATCAGTTCCTTGGATACGAAAGTCCCATGTGAATGGATGTCTTGATGCTAGAAAGATCCGTTTAACCTCTTTGAGGTGCGGTTCGATGAGCTTTGCTTGAAACCGTGCTAATAAGCAAACAGAAAAATGAATATATGGTCGACTAGCGATAAGATACATGAGAGAACCAATCATGCTCCGATATTTCTTGGATCAATAGGTTCCCAAACAAATCGGCTCAATTTTTGGTGAAGTTACCGTTGGTGTTCCGGCCGAATCACAATTGTCCATACCATGATTTTCAAAATCTCGGTTGCATACTTAGCTTGATTAATAAAAATTCCACGAGGGGTGATGTATTTGTAAACCAAGAAAATTTTAGTTCCCCATCATGGACATTTCAAATCGCTTTTCATGAGATTTTCAAAATGTTTTGAAAGATTCGGATTAGTGGACCCAAAGATGATGTCGTCACGTAAATCGAACAATCAAAATGTCATTTTGCATTTTTGTGTAAACAAGGTAGGATCAAGCTGTTCCTTTGGTGAAATTATTTTGGATAAGAAGAGAGACGGTTAGTCGTACCACGCTCTCGGAGCTTGTTTTAAACCATAGATTGCCTTTTGAGTTTGTAGGCGTGAGTCACGGATGTTCCAAGTCGATGAAGCCTTGGTGACTCGCGTACACTTCTTCTTTCGAGTTCCATTCAAAGCGGTCTTAATGTCCATCGATAAACCGTGATGTTTTGTGGTGCATAGGCTAAGAATATCTTGAGCCTCAAGTCTAGCTACCGGCGCGAATGACTCTTCAAAGTCTATCCCTTCCTCTTATGCGTATCCTTTGGCCACAAGAGGAGCTTTGTTGTAATTACAATCATCTCTTCATCCCTTTGTTTTCCATAACCATTTGAGATCTATGGTGTGACGTCGATTGGTCTTGGAACCATTTCCCAAGAGTCATGAAGGCGGTATTGAAGAAGTTCCTCTGCATCGCTTCTATCCATGCGGGTTACGCCATTGCCTCGCGAATGTTCTTTGGCTCGATATTGCTAATTGAGCAAGGTAAATGCAAATGCATCTGTAGCAAGTTGACGTCTCGTGCGAATTGGCCTTGAAGGTTCACCGATAACTTGTTCAATTGGGTGGTCTTTTGTCCCTTGAGTAGAAGGATACCGTTGGTTAAGCGTGTGCGAGTTAGATGGTTCTCGTAAGCATGAAGATGATTCGGTGATTCCGTAGCAAGCGGGTTTTCAAATAAGTCTTCATCTAACGTTGCATCATTATGGTTTTGGTTTTGCTCATCAGCTTCTGGTAGAGCAGGGTGCAATAAGCGGAGTAGATGTAGATGATGTTGATGGAGTTGATGCATTGGTTTCGACCGTTGTAGATGCATCTTCTGTTGGTGGTGGAGGATGATTTTGGCGGGTGCGGTGGAATGATGGTTTGATGCATTTGTCGAAGTTCCAACATAATATTCATCGAACATTAACTCGAAGAAATTCTCCCATTCTTGTTCTTTAGGATTGTCAAATGAAGTTGATTGAGCTCTTTGAGTCGAGTCCTGAGCTGATGTGTCGAGTGCATCGGTTTAGTGCGGGTTCTAGGCGAGTCTCTCGAAGCCATTTGTGAAAGTTCATCAAATTTCACATTCATCGTCTCCATGATCCTCCTATTTCTCTGTATACACCACAGATGCCTCGAGTTATCGAATATCCAATGAAGATTCCAATATCACCTTTTGCTTCGGTTTACCTAGATCTTCTACATCGTTCATCGGATAGCGCAGGCGTAAACACAGTAGTAAGAGATATCGGTTTTGTTGTTCACAATCTCATATGGGGTTTTATTGAATCTTGGATGGATGAGGATCGGTTACGAGTGAAACAAGCGTTGGCAACAACATCATTGAAAAATAACGGTGCACTAGAATAAATTAGCATTGTGCGGCGGCTTCCACAAGAGTTCTATTTCTTCTTTCAACTACCCCATTCGATGTGGAGTTCTAACAAGCGATGTCGATGTGTAATTCCAACATCTTCAAAATAAGTTCTTAACTCTGATTAGTGAATCCTATGCTGGTTATGCATTCTTACAACCACTACGGAGTTTGAAGAAGTACTTGAATACGTTTCAAAAGGTGATGATGATGCACGGTGCTTCGTCTTTTGATCTCGGGAACTTAACCCATGTATATCTCGAATAATCATCGACAATAACAAGAATATACTTTTTCCCATTAATGCTTTCAACTCTCATTGGGCACATAAGTCCATATGCAACATATGCAACCTTGCTTCGAACTAGAGTACGGTTTTGGGTTTATATGATGCTCTTTTGCTTTTCCTTGTTCGCATGATGGACATAGGTGATCCTTGGTGTATTTGAACTTTGGAAGTCCATTGGCGATGTTGTCTTTGGCAAGATTGTTGATGGTGTCAAAATGAGATGGGATAACCTACATGCCACAACCCGGGGCTGTGTTCCGGATGCTCATGTCATAAGACATATTGGTGATGAAGAGCCATTTGTTGATGTCGATAGCATACAAGTTTGTATCACGATTCGATTAAGAGATCGGTGCCATCCAAGTTTCTAACGAAGCAAGCATTTTCCTAAAAGCAACCTCTAAATCGCATCCGCAGGCGCTTGGTTGAAAACAAATTGTGTCCCAACCCTTGACATAGTAAACCGAGTGATCAAATAATTTCCAAAGGTAGATCTCCATAACCCATGATAGTGCTACATGATCATTTCCAACGTCTGGTTCCATGAATTTCAGACGAAATTGATGAGCTTGATTCCGGTCATGTGCTTGGAGCAACCAGTCGACGATCAAAGACAAATTTCGATAACACGCGATTCTGAAAAAAGAATATTGTGGAAACCGTTTGGATTTAGGTTCCTTTGGGTTAGAGGTAAAATCTGAGCACACTCAGCGAGGTTTGTTCGAGGAATTCTGGTTTATCATTCATTATACCGTTCTTGAGTGTGAAAGTTCTACTGTGGGTTTCAAATATCATCCTAAAGTATACACATTGGTTCTGTCGGTAGTGTAAAGCCTAAGTTTTTCAACTAGTCTTCTACTCGTTTAGTGTAATTACTTTTGGGACGTTCTTCTTAACAGGCTTGTCATTCACATTCTTAGAAGCAATCATCTTGAAAATTTAAAGATTTCTTGCAAGTTAAACAAAGAGATTCAACACATTCATTAGACTTAGCAAGTTTCATGGGTTCGGTACATTCGGATGAAATGTCTTTCTTATTCAAATTTGTAAATTCCTAGGGTGTTCTTCACTTTCTTCTCTTTATTCAAGCTACTACTCCTGAAGCGATCGAGACTCTATTGTTCCTTGTATTGCTCTTAGGCTTTGATCTGCTGCTCTGAGGTGATTTCTAGTCACAGTAGAAGGTAAGGCACGCATTAGGATTCACATTTTTATGAAGGAGGTGGTTTGAGCTTTCCTAGTCTCTTTAGAGTGCTTTTCTAAACTTATGTCGTTTGTTCCATATGTTTTAGATGTGGAGGCGAGGCGCATTAGTGGTACTCATCTTAAAGAGGCGGTGCTAAAACTTTTGGATTCTCGATAACCGCTTTCCATTATCAACATTATGTTTAGGCAAGGCGGTGGGTAGTGGTTTGATGAAACATTTTCTCATTGACTTTTGGAGGAGGCATAAAGCAGACATTTTGGTTTGAAACGGTTTGGGAACATTTTCTTTCTCCATGATCAATGGTTTTTAATCACGATTTCCACTACCTTTCCTTTTTGACTTTCAATTTGAGCCCTCAAAAGATCATTTTAAGCTTTCATGTCATTGTGGCGCTCATCGACAATTTATCATATTTGCATTCCTCGGTTTTGCGATCAAGTTGTTTAAAATATGAGACATTTTCTTTTCAAGTTTCATAAGAGCTTTTCATATTTTGAAACAATTTGGAGGTCTCGGTGGAGTCTTTCATGATCTTCAACGAATATGTTTGCAAAATGATGGACATAATATCGATGGTCGAACATCTTGAAGAGAGAATCATTTAGATTTTCCAAAAATTTGATGTGTTCAACACTTTCATTAGCTTGCTTTACCAGGGATTTATGGTCCTTGACAAAGTCAGCTGTTTCTTTCAAAAAGGCTTGTTCAAAATGAATTACCCTTGAGTTGATGTTAGTGTTAGGAATTAGAAAATTCCAGTATTGAAGAGTCGGTCACCCCAACTATTATCTAGCATAAGTTAGCTCGTAGACTTGTCGTTATTTACGTTTCTATGTAGTTAATTAGTTAGTCAAGTAGTGTAAAATAGTTTATTGCGACACCGTGGAGGAAGGTCGGTCTTTACCCATGTATCCACGATCCAGCGGCCGATAGGAGGTCGTTTAGTTTGTAACCTATAAATACCCTCTACCTTGCAAGGTAGAGGTTGGATATTCTTTGGTAATCTAATATTCTACAAGTTTCTCTTACTAGAATGTCCCACTTTCTCTCTCTAAAATCATCTCTATGCCCATTGTGTGAATGTTATGATATGTAAGTGAAATCAATATCCAACAATTGGTATCAAGAGCCATGGTTGGATCATATCTTGCACATATTTGGATTTCTAGTGGTTTTAGGTGGTTTTGAGTTTGAAAAAGTTTAGTGGTTTTGCATCATTTGGTTGATTTCTTGTGTTAAAGTTTGGATTTTGTTAGTACTTTTATGTTTAGAATCATCACAAGTGTGTAGGTTTTCATTTGGTAGCTTGAATCATCTTGGTTGGGTTGTTTTGGATTGAAAAGTGATGTTTATGTGGTTTTTCTTGCTAGCGACTTAACTCACGGTTACTTTCTTCGTAGCGACTTGCTTTACAAATTTGTAGCGAGTTCTGAGTTTTAGACCTAGCGACTTGATCTAGCGATTCTGATTACAAGTAGTGGACTCTCCACTACGGGTAGCGACTTGGTGGTAGCGACTTGGTGTGTAGCGAGTTGCTCTTTAGCGACTTATCTTTAGCGACTTAGTGGCAATTCTTTGCCAAAATTTTGCTAGCGACTTGAAGCTTAGCGAGTTACTACCTAGCGACTTGCATTTGTATAGCGACTTGGGACTCTAGCGACTTCGTGGTGTAGCAAATTAAGTGTTAGCGACTTGGTGCATTATCTTCTAGCGACTTGGGATTATTGCTATTTAGTTGGTAGCGAGTTGGTTCTAAATCTCTAGAGACTTGGGGAGTAATTCATAATAACACAATGTCAGTCATCACGGATCCTTTAATCACCAAAGTACTTGCTCTCTGACACTGTGGCCGCAGAATAGTGAAGCAGAATGCTTATCACAGATGCCATACACTTAATGATTCGATGTCGATTAATTAGAACAACTCAAATAAGTCACTCTTAATGTCTGCAAATGATGCTAAGAATATGGAATGCACCGGTGAGTCGTTTCAACATCTCGATTGACTTCTCAAATTACTCTTATCTACAACCATGGATCGAACAAGTTGTGCCATCCTCCGTCGGGATTTTCCGCATGACAAAACTGTTTTACTTAACTTAGAGCGATTGAGGCTTCAAATTACCAAAGAAAAGTTTTCAAGCGATGATTCTCATCTTGCTCTCAAACCATCATCAATCAATTTCGACCACTTATCAGGGAAGAATACTCCTCGATTTTGATGATATCATGGTTGGAATATCGTTCAAGAAACACGGGAATGGAAATTCATGAGTTCGAAACTCATTTATTCAAATTATGAATAATATGGAAACATACATCAAGGAAGGCGCTAATGAGAATAACAAATTTGAATGAATTGAATGAGTGCCAAGAGTTTCCATGGAGCAATGATGACGTGTCATGCTTCATTCCAGTTGAACCGAGCGAAGACGCGATTGCGAATCTCGATTGTGATGGAAAAGGATGAAGAGAACGACGCGATATCAAAGTCTCGTAGTCGGAAAAGGTATCAATCAATAAGGTACACTTATCGATCACACAAGTTCTCATAAAGGTACATGACTCTTACTGAACATAACAATGTGGAATCGGTCTTTGTTTTGCACGAATCTAATGCAAGTAACATGATTGAAAAAGGGTATATGATGAGCTTTCAAACAAATTTTCAATTCTTGAAAACACGTATCTCATTGCAAATTGAAATACAACAAAGGATGAAATGTTTTATGTGAAAAACAGTGTACTAATCGGGAACTTCGAATTTAGAGAATTTTTGAAATTAATCGGTTAAAATCCAGTTCGGGACAAAGATTTGACCATTGGCAATCTGAAACTACTTCTTTGAAGCCCGGAAATATATTTGTCATGAGATGAGTGATGCACTTGAATCTAGAAATTACGAACTAGCTCTATGTGTCCAACCTTCTAGAGAAAATGAGCATTTAAGAATTAACCTTGAGGAAGCAGGACTACAAGTTAGTCAATCAATCTAACCTCACGAGGAAAGAAATTGATGACCTCAAGCACAAATTCGGGATAAGAGCTTGATATTGTTGCCTAAAAATGAGCTCGGGAAGTGCATTGGAAATAGGATGAACACTAAGTTTGCAAAACCTTCAACTTTGGGAAAATCAAATGTTCCGGAATCACGAAGCGAGCAGGTTATTAAACAACCTAATGCCTTTGGAGTGCGAAAGAGCTAAACCATTGAAATCTAAGCTTACATCCCAAGTTGATAATATATACATTTTTTGTCAAAACCAGTCACTTCATTGCCTGATTCGATATGATGAATCTCGAACCTCGGACTTATAGTCAATTCTCACGGATCGGTAAGGCAACAAGTATTCTAGATCTCATGCAAAACATCATTTGGTGATCAATCCCCATGAAATACTCACGATCACATAGGACAATTAGTCAAAACAAGGGTATGCACTCGATTAGGTCAACTAGCGTGGTTTCAAATGGATTCCCAGGCGAATTTTTAAGTTCACGGGACTTAAACGAACTTACATTCCTAGATCATGTCTCAGTGGATTCCACAGGTAAACTCTTCAAGAATGTAGAACCCAATAGGATCCCCATTAATGATAACGTCGTGTTACATTGTGATGCATCCAAATGTGAGATTAAACATGTCACTAACCCTTCTATGTACAAGTCTACATGTGCTTCAAGTACAATGTGCTCTCGGTTTTTAATTACAATGCTCATTTCAATCGGAACTTCATGACTTGGTTCCCTAGGAAATGAACATAGCTCATTCAAGAGCTATAGCTTGCGAGTTGATGTACTTCTTACTTTGATTCCTATTCATCTTGAATCGGGACTCACTCTTTTATATATCGTGTAAAAAAAAAAAAAAAAAAAAAAAATCTTTAAGATCACACCATTTTTAAAATTTTTACACAATTTTTATGTCATTTCTTTATATATTCAAAATTTTATCATTTTCCTCAATCTAATAAAGAATACATTCCTTGTTATCGATAACATCTACGGTCCTAGAAATGTCATTCAATAATGGCAGCGGGATCATAGATGAAGTTCGAACAAATGATATATTCTTGGTTTTATAATGGGATTGGTTAATATCAATCAATGATCTTTGATGACATTGATTGAGGAGATTTGCGAGTTTTATATGCCATTGGCTTCTGTGCTGGTTATGATGTTTGCTTATTTGTAAGTTGTGGTTGTTTCCTGCTTGTGTGACTATCTGGTTATGCTTTTGTAATATCTGGTTATGGTGTTTCTCTCAGTTATAGGTTGTGGTCGTATCTTGCTCATGTGATTATCCTTGTGTGCCCATGTATTGAGTGCATGTATTGAGTACCTTGCATTAAATGCTTTTATCTGATTAAATGTTTAGATGATTCATGGTTATCACTGTCATCATCTATGATAGAGTCTTAGTCTATAAGTCTCGTGTTGCAATTCCACTCTTGCCTCTAAACCACAGGGATCGAATGTGTCAAATAGCCAAAATAGTTTTACACTAGCGACTTACCACACTTCATTTTAAAACCACAAGGAGTGAATGTGTCAAATTGCCAAAGATTTTTTCTATACCCTAGCGACTTACCTCATTTTCTAATAAGTTTTCTTTCTCTCGTTTTTTTCTCGTCAAATTATTCCGTCTAGCGATTTAAAGTGGTGCGTTTTGAATCACACCCATTTGTTCTCTCTCTGTATGTGTGGGTCTAGCTTCTAACGTGTTCTTTTTGAGATCCCGTCGAGCTCGTGACTTGTGTCATTTGATTCCCACCTAGGTTCGATTGTAATGATATCATGTTCTTGTTGTTGTTGTTATAATAATGATTGAATGTGTTCAAATTGTTTGGAATATATTACTTTGATTGCTTGATAATTTGTCTCGTGATCGATGTTGAATGGTTAAGCGGATTGGTTTATTGGGTTTTGTTTATGAGTGTTCTTGGTAGCGACTTAGCTTGAGTGTTCTTCATGGCGAGTTAAGCGCTCATATTAGCGACTATGTTTACATGCGAATTTGTTTATTTTACTCTAGCGACTTGGTTAGCGAGTTAGTAGTCGGTGACTTGTCTTTACAAGTTAGCGAATAGGTAACATTAGCAACAGTTAACAAATTTGTAGCGACTTGGTTGTATTCTTGTTCATGGCGACTTGTCTTCGAGTTAGCGAATTAGTAACATAGCGACTTAGTTAACAGATTTGTAGCGACTTGGTTTTATTCTTGTTCATGGCGACTTGTCTTTACAAGTTAGCGAATTAGCATAGCGACTTAGTGAGCTAAACTATTAGCGACTTATACGTGGTACTAGTGATGGCGACTTGTCTTTACAAGTTAGCAACATTGATCACTTTCATGTTGCAAATTAGTCTTAGGGTCGAGGGTTATTAAAATGATCAAGGTTTATTGCTAAAGTTGATCTCATTCTCACAATACCAGGATCTCTAACTCGACTTGTTGAGTCAACATACTCTATGTAATCTGTTATGACATCTCTGTTTAGGCAAAAGGTACTTGGTTTCTCTCGCGACGACCGAGGTTACTTTTTGCCTCATGCATATTGTTATATCATACTACATGTGTGGAGCGGGTCCCATCCTCGGTCTTGTTGCTTATGCATTGAAGTAAGCGTGTGAACGGGGCCTCCACTTGGCGAGTTCCTTCTTGACCACATATCGGTTCTTGTTCCTCGATACCCATAGCTCTTAGCCCATTAAGCACATCTTCACGATTAGGTAAAATACTCCATGGCATCTTCAGTGAAGCTTCCTCCTTATTAGGTCCTCTGTTACTATGTACTACATTTCATCAATCACTGGCCTAATCTATGTCTCCTCCTCTTCTCGTGATTCCCAAAATTGAGTGTCGGTGATTCATATATCTCATTTGGAGAATGAGTTAGAGCATAACAAATCTTGGACCTTTTCGGAATTCCACCATTGGTTCTTATAATTCATATCCCTTGCCATTTCCCGAATACAACTTTGTTGTGATCATGTTTAAATTCAAGAGCCATGAGGGATATGAGTGTTTAGGGTTATGATTCTTGAAATGGTGAGTGTTTGTAAAAGCGGAATGAGAGGAATTTGTTTGTCTTTGTAGAGTGATGGTGGATTGATAGTTTTGCCCAAATTATAGTCGAAAGAAAAATTGACCGTTTGGTTGACTATTCTTGGCGTGTATTGTATCTTTGACCCAACCCAAAACAACACTTCGGCGAGACACATGATCAATCTCTTTGAAGTTATAACTCAATGAGAATGCATCAAAGATAAGAATATCTTGGTAAGTTTCTAGAATTCTTGTGCCACACTGCATTAAGCGCATTGAACCTCGAACCCGTCTATAAAATGATCCCAATGTAACTCATCTCTTCATCAAGATCCCCAAATAATTACCACAAACCCTAGATGCGAAATAACCCCAATTAAGTTGCACCATGAATACCAAACACGAGATCATAGATCTCACTTCATCATCTTCATCATCCTCTTCATCATCATCAGTGGTGAATCAAACCCATGGTACCATTACTTTCCTCAACCCTATCCATGACCAAATAAATCACCCTTTCTTCCTTCTTGAGAAGATGGCGATTGTAGTGAATCCAGAGTGAATCTGTGATGATTACGATGACTCCTATAAGGAGGGAACATCTTACTCGAACCTCCAGCACCTCGGTCTCAACAAAGACCTCGTGCGAGAATCCGCCACTCCCAAAGATATAGAGGTGGTTCTTGGTCTCACTGCGCCATCTTTTGGTGCATGAACACATATCGTATAGTAGAAGGGCTTAAGGAGGGTGGATCAATTGCATTTTGGTTGAAATGAATAGATGAAGCACACATGACACGTTATTTTTCTCAGGTCATCCTGCGTGGTCATCGTCATCATCAATCGTTTGCATCAATCCATCCTCCATTTTGGTCCTTAGCATCTTCGTCGTCTTGGTCATGCATATCCAACCAGCCGGTTAAGCGGAATGGGTGGTTACGCCAAGACCTACAAAAAGCAAAGCCCGACATCTTGCGCATCCAACATTCACTTAGATTTGAAATGAAGGATATACACTAGATTAGGCTTAGCTTAAGTGTCTGACTCGTATCTTGAAGATGCATAGTAGTAGTTGACTTTATGTGGTACATAGTAATGTTTTTCTTGAATGAATGAATGAACAATTTGACTTCAATTTCTTTTCTTGATGTTTAACTTGATTGGAATCAAATTGTATGCTTGATACTTTTGCTTTCGGAAGAAACCGGCAACGCTCTTTTAGCTAACTTGACCATGTACCATTGAGTCACACTTGTGAATTTGAACTTTGATCATGGAATGGACAAGCGCAAAACATACACAACCAACACAAGAACAACACAAAACAAGCTAACAAATAATTAGCAGTTAGTGTTAGCAAAGAATAATGAATATAACGAGGCAAAAATGCAAATTAGGGAAAATTAAGAAGATAAAATCTATTAAATAACGCTATCACTATTTGCAAAATGATGTTTTACAAACCTAATGATAGAAGCAAATTTAGAAAAGGAGCTGATTTATTGAACAAAATATGACACAAACAAAATATCACGAGTTTGCACAAATCCTCACAGGGCATATGCTTCCCCAGAAGACTATGCCTCCCCTTAAACTATGCGGTCAAGGGTTTAACATTCCAATATTGACCACGAGGTGTTGAAACCTTGGTCCATCAACGATTTTGTTAACAGTGCGCACATTATCATCGGTATGAATTTTGCCACTTTTATCAAATGTTTTTATATCGTCGTATAAAGTGGTGCGATTTCAATGTGTTTAGTTCATTGTGAAAAGCTGGATTTTGACTATGTAGATGGTACTTTGATTATCTATATGAATAGTAGTGTTCATGAAGTTGTACCCATAGTCCAACCAATTGGTTTTGAATCGAGAGGACACGACGACGACAATTTGCGTGACAACATACTCTGTTTGATGGTTGAGCGGCCACAATGGTTTGTTCTTGCATTGCCAAGAAATCAACCTTTGCCGAAAATTGGCGACCTCGAGTTGTGGATCTTCTATCCGGTTGCACCGGCATAATCCTTTGTCACTATATGCTTCCAACTTGAAAGGAGACTCTTTGGGTACCAAAGGCCTAAAGAGGTTGGCCTTTGAGGTACTTAAAGATCTTCTTGGCGGCATTGAGATGGGAAGTAAGTGGAGTGACTTGATGTCGAAAACAAACACTCACGGCAAATGTAATATCGGGTCTTGAAGGCATCGGATACATTAATGAACCAATCATGGACTGTCTGAGATGAACATTGTGAGTAGATCGGTTCATTATTCGCTTTAGTCTTTGGAGCTTCATAAGGTGTTGTGGCGGTCCTAACACCTTCCATACCAAACTTCTTCAAATGTCCCTCATATTTATCTTGGTGATAAAGATGCCATCCTGTTCTGCTGAACTTGGAGACCCAAAAAGTAAGCTCTCCCATGCACTCATTTGAAATTCACCTTCATTAGTTCCTCAAATTCCACACCAAGCTTCGTTTGTGGAACCAAAAATAATAGATCGTTATAAACTTGCACAAGAATGATATCTGAGTAATTCTTCTTTAGGAGCAGAGTTTTATCAATAGCACCTCTCGATAGCCATGCTTCGTAGGGAATGATGAAAGCCTAGCATACCAAGCTCTTGGTGCACGATGTAAGCCATAAAGAGCTTTAACAACCTTGTAAACATGATTTGGGTGATCGGGGTCTTCAAATCCCTGGGTTGAGTGACATAGACCTCCTCTTCAATCTCACCATCTGAAAAGCACCTTTGACATCCATCGATACACCATGAAACCCATGTAAGAAGCATATGCCAAGAAAATGCAATTGCTTCAACTACTGGCAGCAGTGCAAACACTTCATCATAATCGATCCTTCTTCTCTCTGTCAGCCTTGAGCTACTAATCTTGCTTTGTTTTTGATCCAACACCCAGCATCTCTCTTATTCTTGAGAATCCACTTTGTCCCAATGGCATATTTGCCATCAGGAGTGGAACCAAAATCGAAACTGTCTGATTGTGAAATTGTTGCATTTCTTCTTGCATTGCTTGAGCGGCTTGAATTGTTGAGAGCTTGAGAAACTAGTTGGTTCCACTTGAGAGAGAAAACAAGCAAGCAGACAATGTTTGAAGTACATGTGATTGTCTCTTTGCTGGTTGGAGACATAAGAGATAAAGCAATCTGCCCAATTAAGGACTTGTTATAGCCTACGAGTTCTAACAGGTGGAAGATCACTATGATGTTGGATTGAGGATGGGAAATGTTGATTCTCACGAGTGGCGATGGGGTGACTTCAATGGATGAATCAAGATTGGTGATAGTTGGTTCAAATGCAGCATCATAAGAGGGTGAGGTGAAAATGCCGACTTTGGGTTGATGATTTCCAAGATCGGAGGTTTTGGAAGCGTGTATGAGGTTCTCAAAGTGCGAAAACACTTACGAAGGAGCAGCATAGCCTTGATTTGGGGATGGTAGGTGTGTGAGTCAACTTCAATAGAACGTGGTTTCTCTTGATTCCTTCATTAGCCACTCCCAATTCGGTTTCTACGCTTGAGCTTGGCGACAAATTCTTGAGTCGAAGCCTAGCAAGGTCCTCGGCATAATGAGAGTCATCTTCATCACTTGTGTCGACAATATCCTTGGAGGTGGTACGCAATATTGTTAGGGGAGAAAGAAGGCACAAGTATAGGTTGCTCATCATCTTGAACTCATTTTCGAGTCATCATCTAAGGGACTGCATTGTTAGTGGGAGAAGCTTGAGAACACGCATTTGGTTTGCCAAGTGTCTAGTGTAACCCAGGAATCGGTTAAGTAGTCAAGGTCAAAAGACCACGTATGACCACATCCTGAACATTATGCTTATCTTCCAAAATCTCGGGTTCAACGTCTCATCTATCTTGGCTTGCAAATTGTACACCACCCACAGGGCCTTACTATGATTTGAATAACCCACAATATAACCATCATCGGCCTTCTCATCAAACTTTCCCAACGGATCTTTGGTGTTGAGAATGGTCCTTGACAACCAAAAGGTTTTAGGTAGTGAATGAGCGAGAACCTTCCCAAAGAAGTTCATATGGTGTTTTGAGTTGTGGTCTTGTAATGGAACCACTGTTTAGCATGCTTACCTTGTGTGCCAATAACTTGATCGAGGTATAGTAGGGAGTTTAGAGTGCGCAAGCATTGATCTTGCAAGCTTCTATTAAGGTCCTATTCTTTCTTTCGGCCGCCCCATTTTGTTGTGGGGTTCTTGGATTACTATAGTCCACTTTTGATACCTTTTGACCCACGAGTTCTATAAGAATAGCATTTTAAACTCTGTCCCATTATCACATCGAATACCTTTGACCTTTTTGTTCAGCCCGATTTTCAGCGAGTGATGAATTCGATCAGACGCGAGATGTTTCATCTTTGGTTACGAAAGAAAACCGACAAAATGCGCTATAGCCATCAGTGATAACAAAGCGGAAGAACTTATGATCAATGCTTGACTTGAGTTGGACCAAACAGATCCATGTGGAACAGCGAAGAGGTTGATAATGATGCTCATAGCATTGATAGCTTTGTGAAGCTACGTATTTGTTTTCCTTTGTTGCAAGCGACACAATTATGATCATTTGTAGAATAATTTGGTGGGAAGACCAACGAACTGAACCCATTTTAGAGGTTTGTTAATTGTCTTGAAATTCACATGAGCCATCCTCCCTATGCCATTTAGTGGACTCATCAAGAGATGCTTTAGCCACCAAACAAGTGAGGTCACCACACCGGTTGCACTTCATTTAGGTTGAATGTGTATAAATTGTGAGTTCGAGGAACTTTCAAGCGAGAATTGAAGTTTCTTACGGAGTTTGAAGTCTTTAAACGGCCAAGACATTCATTCTCGATGAAGAGAACTTTGTTCTTAGTGTCACAATTTGTGAGGACAGAGAACAAGTTGAAATCTTCGAAGTTCACTTAACATAGTACATTTTCAAAATCTAGATGAGGTGTCTTTATGGTGCCTTTCCTGTGATACTTCCATCACTTCCTACAAAGTCACATTGCCTCCTCCTTCTATAGGAACAAAATTGTGCATCATATCTACTTTCGGACATGTATGGAACAACCACTATCAATAATACCAATATTCTTATGCTTAAGGGGATGATCCTACAAACAACAATAAAATATATACAAGGTTAGAATCAGGTGGGTTCAAGTCATTCTTCGACTTGAACCCGCCTTGTGGATCATGTGTTTAGGCATGAAGATTTAGAGGATCCACCATTGTTCCCGGTCCTCCATTGATAATTGGGTCCCTTGTTAGTCCAAGAACAACTCGCCGAGGGTTTACAAAGAAGTGTTCCCCATATCCCATCCCAAAGATACATAGAGTCAACATATGTAGGCCAATAACCATGTTTAAAGTATGGGCTAGTTGGTTGCACATAAGGTGCAGTAACCGAACCTCTCCAATGAGAGTCGATTTTCGCTGAGGGACATAAGGTGGAATATTAGCAACATTGGTCCACTTAGATCTATGTTTACGGTGAGTAGCACATGCACCCAATCTTTGCTCATAAAATCACAATCCTTAATCAAATGAAATTTACTTCCACATACAAAACATGTCTTCTTCTTGGAAGATTTATTCAAATAGGGAGATGTTTGATTACATGTAGAAGTACTTAAAGGTATACATTCAAGGAATTGTTTTTAATGATCGATTATTCAAAGATGTAAAAGACAAGTCTTCGTAAGAAACTGCCTTGAAGTTTATTCCTTAGCGACTTCCTTAGAAGGCTTGTAAGCAGAGTGGGGTGCGAGCTTGGGTGTAGGCTCGGGCTTGGGAAGGTCGACTTCTCATTTGAATCACACTTTCATAGGAAGTGGACCTGATCCGATGAATTGTCACCGTCGAGCAAGAGACAAAGTCATTAGATGAGGTATCGTGGTGCGCAAGTCTTTGACTTTTGCCATATAGATGATGTGATCCATCAAAGTCAACGATGATGGATAGGTGCATGGGCATAAATTCACCTCTAATAGGACCAGGACAACATGCATATTACCTTCTTTTACAAAGTTAGCTAATCCTGCGGGTGTGGATTTACCACCATCATACCTAGCTTCTACTCCTACATATTTTGAAAGCCTAATCCTAAGCCGGAGGTTCTTGATTGATTATAGAGTTCTCTAGCTAGATTATCACGAAATTAACCATTGTTTATTCCTAGCTATTTCCTCGCCTACCTTTTCTTTAAGCTCTAGTTTCTCATACGACTTCATCCTTTGCTTTCTCGAGACGCTTTTAAGTAATTATTAGCAACTTCTAGATCAAACAGTAAAACCTTTATCTTTTCTTCATAAGCTATTTGATTCTTTTGAAACCATACTTTTGTCTTTCACTGCTTTTAATGCTAGTTTATGAGCTTCATTTTCACATAGCATTCATCAAACTTAGGTTTCATAGCATCATATTCTTCTTTAAGTTCATTGTATCTTAGACTACAACCAAATATACAGCTGTGTACGAGATAGTCCCATCAAGGCAAACTAATCATGCCTTTCATCCAAGTACACCTTGCCAACAATCCAAGCTTATCAAGATCATGAGCTTCCTCATTCACGTGTTCATGTGCATCCAGTTGACTGTTCATCCATGGTGAGGAGAGTCAAGCCCAGTTTCTCTTTGCTTCACGATAGGAAATGTAGTTGGCTCCATCTCCACTCTTTCTGTCTTTGCATTCTCTTGAGAAATGCCCCATCCGATGACAAGTGAAACACTTGACTTTTCTCCTATCAAAGCGAGCCGGTTCCTTTCCTTGAAAGCGAACTTCCTCGCACTTCTCTTCAAACCTTTGATGTCAATCGACAAAGCAATGCCACCGCATTTTCGCCATCTCCTCCATTTCAAGAGGTCCAACTGATCAAAGTCTTCATATACAAGATCTTTGAGTATCATAATCAAAGAACAAACGAATGAAGAACATCCTCCATCACACTACTAGTCTTAGTTTGAGAACAGGGTGGAGTGGGACGAGTGTTATGTGGTGGAGTGGGAGTGCAAGATGATGGAAAGTAGTTGGAACTGGGAGATGATGGAAAGTAGTCGGAACTAGGAGCAGATACCATCATGTTGGAGTGAGATATCCCAACAAAAGCTGCATGGCCAGAAGAAGATGTACGGTAGGGAGTCCTGACATCAGGTTCAAGGGTTTCGAGTCTCGTTATACGACTCATCAAAGGTAAGCATGTCCAACCTCCTTTAGCCTTGAGGCAATACTTACATGTAACCATGATGGAGGTAAAGATCAAGAAACTTTAAGTTGCAATCATCATTATCGTTTTGCATTCGGTGGTTTAATGACTCAAAATCCTATGGAACCTGTCGTATCCCTTGTGGATACCTTTTTCTTCGAGATATTAAAGTCCCAAATTGTTGTCTCAACATGGACTTCCTCATTCTCTTTGATTCTTCATTTCCACCGAACCTTGCTTTGAGAGCCATCCATAAGTCCTTTGCATCATCCATATGATGAAAATCACAGATGATCTTGGTATGGCTTGAAGCGAGAATAGTTTTACTTTATGCTCTCTCTGCATAGCCAAGACCTCTTCATAGCTTTTGGTGGAGCCATGATAAACTTCCCATCCTGCTGTGAATCATTTTCTTTAGACTATTTTTTCTTCACAACCTCCCACGATTCCAATCAATATTGAAATCCAGTTTTCCATCTTCATAGTCCAAAGTTCATACTCTTCCCTTTTCAAATAAGGAAATTTACCATTCTTGTTTGAGAGATCGAAGTTGTTGCATGGAAGTGGTGTTGGTGTTGTTTGTGTTGGTGACTTCGCCATTATCGGATCCGGGCATGGTGAATGAATGTTTGATTGTATGGAGGTGAGAATGGTTCTTAGTATCGTAGAGACTTTCCCGAGGCTCTGATACCACTTGTTGAACTCACACAGACCTTGATAGATCTTAAGCACTCGGAGATCGTTAGTGTTGCCTATGTAATCACAAGCAAACTAATAGAAGATCTCTACAACTCGTATTTTGTAGCGGAAAGTAAATACAAGTTACAATAACTAAGAACTCTTTGATCCTCTATGGATCTTTTGATTATAGAAACTCTATGTTTCGGATAGTTTACAAGACTTGAAAGACTTGAGAAAAACTTATCTATTACAAACTATCATGGTTTCTTATATAGGCAAGAAACCCTAATGAGCGCTGACAATGTACGCCCTAATACTAACATAGACCAAGCATGCATCTAGACAAGCATGCAACTAATCATATTGTTTTGTTAATCATATTGTTTATTCCGAGTAAGCTCTACATAATACTGGCGCCAACCTATCTTTAATACTGCTACCGACTTTTACTCTATAATCGAGCTTATCTTTCCCACGTGGTTCGTGACTTTCAAGAAGAACACAATATCTGCTTTAACATCAACAAGTATAACTTCAGTAATTCATTCTTCTTGGAGAATCTCTTCGTGAGAATCTTCGTAATCGTGAGCTTACCTTAATTCCCAACATCTAGAAAGTCGAATGTTAAAGCACCCGTAGGTGGAGTTGTGTTAAGAGAACCCGCTCAACTACCTCGACAAACAACCCCATTACACATGACAAGGGTAAAGGGTTGCAAGTGTTGAAACCGAACAAGCCGCTCACATGCTTTTAACTATCTCATCATCTCCATCTAGCACCACAAATCAATATGAGTCAAGAGAAGAAAGTAATCATCTCATGCAAAAGAACAATCTGGAGTGGACAAAGTGCCTCAAACGTTTAAGGAAACTCCTACACTTAGTGTCGGGAAAAAGAAGCTAAAAAGAAAAGGAGAACAATTGTGATGGAAACATTGATGAAAACCGCAAAGATCCTCCTCCACCTCCGCCACCAACGGAGGCGCCTGAACTTCGAGTCGGTGATCCTTCTACGACAACCAACACACCTCCACCACAACCACCATCATCACCGCCAAAACCTTCTAATCAATCGGGTCCTACAAAAGAACAGTAGTACTAAGAAGAAATCACGCTCGACGACGGTTGATTCAAGGTTCATGTCCACATCCACCTCAATTCGATGATCAAATGGTTCACGAAGAGTCGCAAGTCATGGTGACTCGTAACGAGATGAAGATGATGCATCGACGAAGCATATTCCTAAGCCATCGAAGATTGGTTTGATACTTACATGGCTGGAATCGCACTAGCACATCCGGTAGCACCTTCAAGAGACACAATTCAAAGCGCATTGTGGAAGATAGACCTCCTTCTCCGTAACCCACATGGACCATCCCAGTCGACTCTATGATTCCTAACAACAATTGGGCATCGGTTATCACCAATAATTATGAAGTTCCAATCAAGACTCTCTTACGCACTACACCGGTGATATGGGAAGTTTTATTAGATGGTTTTGTGAACGGAAGAGTATCTCATCCATAACTCCAAGAGATCTTGAAGGACAAGCTTACGAAATTGTCAAAGTCTTCCATTCGATGCAAATCATCTTCAATATCGATGGAAGAATGCCATAAGATGTTGAATGACCAAGTCGGTGAGCAAATCCGCCGCCTCAATGTCAACAAATCTCTTCCTCTTGGTGGTGAACACGGTCGATGACCATTCAGTTTGAATTATTCTTCAATCACGACTTGGACTATCTGTGTGCTCGCTTCTGCTGAAAGAAGACCGCTCTAACAATATCAAAGATGAAAGTCAGCAACCTACTCGATCGTGGGCTTGAACGGATGGTTCCCGATCAATTCGGGTCTTTGAAGAACAAAATATGATATTGCCGCTTTTATGGTATTTCTCCTTGGCGGTTCAAAAGAAGAAGTTCTACATCGAAAGACATGGTGTCGATAAAAGACGCAATGATGTCGGATCAAAGTCGCAAATCTTAAGTGTTGTTAGTGTAGAGATCTTCCCTATCTATGGATATGAGTACTTGAAGAAGATTGTCCTTAAAAGAGCAGACTTCAAAGTGTATACTATTGAAGAGAACGACTTCAAACATCTTACGCCAAATGATTTCAAGATCTCTATCTCTTAAATCTTCAAGGACACCTTGAGCATTTACCTGTCTGTGAGAAAAGGCCTCTCTCGCATTTGTCACTCTTTGGATCGTGGGCTTAGTCATTCGAAACGAGTTGAGGACTTTCACTGGCATTGAAAGCTACCAAACCAGATCAACCTTACAAGTCCACAATGGAATGTGGCGGGCATGAATTTCATCGTGAATATAAAATACTTGACACCCCTAGAGCCGTCATCTTCACCGACAGATATGGATCTCGCATGCTTATGCGCCTATGTGAGCTCTACAAGTTTAGTGATGGTACTCTCAAATTGGTCAAGAAGAACTTGACACCGTAATGAAAGAAGTCAAAATTGATATGAAATCTTGGGTTAAGACTATCTTTTGACCGATGATGACGTGAAGAGGTGTGAACACTTCATTGTCGTAATCGACGAAGACTCAAGACACGAAGGATCTTTCGCACCTTGAAAGTTTTGTTGGTG
The DNA here is from genome assembly GCA_022545495.1 of Chrysanthemum lavandulifolium. Taxonomy (NCBI): domain Eukaryota; kingdom Viridiplantae; phylum Streptophyta; class Magnoliopsida; order Asterales; family Asteraceae; genus Chrysanthemum; species Chrysanthemum lavandulifolium. Next base: position 20,826,238 of record CM040244.1, on the reverse strand, counting down.
GAAGGGTTCGGGATGGTCACTACAAACTTCTTCGTGAGGACCGAATGAAGACTTCTTGGGATGTGTTTATAGTGTGTTTTAATTATGTGTAATATGTGGTGTAATAAATATGAACAACTGTAATACATGTAATAGTGTTAGGATTTGTACTGTGGTTTCCCTTGTAAAAGGGAAACATCTGTGTTGTCCATTTCGATCATATAAAACCGGACACGCTTTTCTCCTACAAATATTTTACCTCATACATATTTAATTACTTGAGATCCAAAATCTCAAAGGATTTAAGATTTTGATCGGGGAGAAAATGTGATATAAATATGAAATATGTTAAAAGATAAGATGACCAATTTTGTTGCATACTTTCTCTAATATGTGCTAAACAATTTTCGAATCTCAAGCATATATTAAGGGAGCAAATTTATGGAAACCTCATCCTTCCTAAATGCTATATCTACTTGATTTGATGTGGGAAGTGATGTTGATATCTTTAGAAAATGGTAATCAAAGAAGTTAATTCTTTCTCTTGCCTCCGTGTGCAAAACATTTTCAAATACTTGATGCACATGTTGAGGGGAGTTCGTTCTAAAATATCAAAACAATTCGGTACAAAATGCTTTGATAATATATCACAAGTATCCGAATTGATTTTCAAATGGTTTTCAATTGGTTCCAATGGCGGATGAACAATACCAAATAGACCGACCAACTCTACTTTATGTACGGTGATATAAGGATGATAAGGTTAGGTATGTGTTCCCATGATCCGCCGTAATCGGAGGGATCTACCGGGGACAATCCACTAGTTAGTGTAGAAGTCCTTAGGTATGATGATAAAAGGAGAAAAATGAGATATGGGAAGAGTGCAGACTAAGACCGAGCTAGTCTTGGAATAAACCCAACAAGGTTCTAGCTATGAAGTCTTGGTAAGCAATCAAGGGTGAAGAATTAAAAGAATTGAATGAGGAAAGGGTGAAAACAAATAGCCTCCATTTATTCAACCTTAGGGCGTAAACCGGGTTCACTTCATATGCTACCGATGGTAACATCGGTATTGAAGTCAAGACGTCATGG
>CM040244.1:20625067-20825067 GCA_022545495.1 Chrysanthemum lavandulifolium | reverse complement strand
CCGTAATAGTTACTACGATATCCTCCTCCACGGTATCCTCCTCGGGCGAATTCGCTTCTCCTTCTTTAGGTCCACCCATAGGCTTATCGTCGCACTCATTTATGGATGATTTCCTTCATAATTGTTGCATCCGTCTCTCATTTCCTTTATTTTATCCTTGATATCTTTGTATTGAGTCGATTTTTGAGGTTAAGGCTTCCATTTTCCATGAGTTTTGAGGTATCGTGTTTTCGACAAAAGCAACGGTTTTCGGAGAGGTTTGGTTTTGGAATCTTTGGACCAATCGAGTTTGAGAAGTACTCGATCTTCGAGTAATTGGTGTGCATCGTTAGAGTCTTATAGAGAAAATTCCTCCAAAGATCAAGGATGCCTTGAGAGATTTCATCTATTCCATGGTAAAAGATTTGGATAATGGTTCCTTTGGATAATCCATGTCCATGAAAACTACGGCAAATCTTTCATCCGGCCAAGCTTCGACAAGTGATTCTTTTGGATTTTGTGAAAGCACGAATTTCTCCCATTAATCGATCAAACATGGCGGTGGAAAGATACGGCTTACAAAGGCTTGCCTCATCTCCTCCCAAGTATTGATAATTCGTGGGTTAATTCATTGTACCATACTTTAGCATCTCCGCGAGTGATGATGGAAAAAGCTTGAGTTTGATGGCATTGACATCGGTGTCGCTATAACGGAACATGCCACAAATTTCGGCGAATTCGCAATGTGCTTATGCGGATCGGCCAGCACGCCATCAAATTGACGGTCTTTGATCATAGAAAGGTTAAGACCCTTCACGGTGAAGTTGTCACCAAGGTTGACAACAACAATAGCACTCCTGTGGGTTGGTGCTACTACGGTTGGTTCCTACATGGGTTGATCGTCCACCATGGGAAAAGGTAAATTGGTGAAAGGGTTGTAAACAACTTTGGCTTCTACGAGGTTATCAAATGGTGGGTTTGGTACTCTTGGTACACGATTTTCCAAAGGTATGAAAAGTGTTCTTCTTCTTCTTCTTATCAAACGCTCGGGTTGGTAAGAGGTGTAATTGGTTCTATTCCCACGCACGAGTGTTCATACAATGTCCTAGAGAATCCGTGCAATATCTAAACACACGCATAAACAACAAAACAGTCAGATGAAGGGTAACCGATCGGTTATGGTGGCGACCGATCGTTAGATCGCTTTGGTATGGTTAAAGGCATAACCGGTTCGGTTGTAAGGCGCCGGATCGGTTGAAGCTTCCGAGAGAAAATTTTCCAATGAATAGATCGATGGGGATTCAAAACTTGTCAAACACAATCAAATCCCCGCAACGCGCCAAAAACTTGATGTGCTACGTGTGTACAAGTTTTAAATTTATAACATGTGAATTAAGTTAAAAATAACACATACGAGCAAGTGTACTCTTCGTTATAGCAAGATTATGAAGGTAAGTCGAGATCGTCGCAGGATTTGAGTGAATCTAAGAACAAGTTTGAATCAAAGAGTCTATCCAAAACATATAAAAAGCAAATAGATATAATGAAATTCGGATGATTAAAAACTACACTTGCTTAAACTAGTTTCATATCCTAGATTAATGTGATTGTGTTAACCTCTTAACATGTTGGTTATGATAATTAGTTGGTGTACTAATTTATTGTTCTTACAAGTTAAACCTTCATCAAGATTTTAGTTTATAAAAACAAGCATTACGTTTAACCAATCAATTCAAGATCAATTCAAGTTTCATAAGTTCACTTGCATAAACTTAAACGCAAAAACATCCACTTGGTTCATCAAATTGCTTTAGAAATGGTCAATACAAAAGGTAACCGATTATAGACAAAAGGCTACAATTGATTCTCAACAACTAATCTTATGACCTTTTAGATGTTTCCAATCAATCCAACTTGATAATCAAAAATCGTTTTTATTACATCCACACCTTAGTCCCTTTGTATAATCAAGAATAATGGGTAAAAACAATCATCCATAGACAAAATGATTATAACTAGTTGAATAACAATAAGTTCTTTCGACCTCTACGATTAATATCAACTAGTCAAACTTGATTAACAAATGTCACTATGAAACTTTAGCACAATTGGATCTTAGAATCAACTTGAAATTGAATTAAAACATGTTAACACAATCACTAACTAATCATATGATAATCAACATCATTTAAGCAAGTGTATAAACAAACTAGCCACTCATAGCAAACATGAACATAAACTCGAACTTTGAACATTAGAAAATATGATTAAAAGTCTTACAATGCTTGGAATAAGATTACAAATGGTGAAGTAATGATTCCCAAAGTATTGGGTAGACTTCTCGGTGATTTGGCCTCCAAATGTTGAACTTGAACTCCAAACTTTCTGGACTTCTAAGGACGAATTTGAGAGCTTAAGAGCTTTGTTTGATGAGTAGAGATTTGTATTGAAGTGTGTCTCATATACTCACAAAAGGCCTCTATTTATACTAGTTCCAAAGCCTAGGTATTAATTGCTGAACTTGGCCTCCAAGGAGTAAGGAAGGACTAGAATACACCAAGAGAAGGACCTATAATCGCTTGGATGCAAAGGGAAACTTAGTGATGAAGATTTGGCGATACAGTCCTCCAACCGGATCGGTTACATGACCAACCGATCCGGTTGGTCTTCTAAAGGGCCAACCGCTTCCGGTTGCGGGTGGCGACCGAACGGTTGGGATGGCGCCTTGGCACTTTTTGGTCATTTTCCAACCAATCCGTTGCAATGGCAACCGATCCGCCGATTCTCTCGAATTACGAAAATTGATCTTTACTTTGTCTTGTAGAACTTGGTTCTTCAATCACTATGGCCTTCAAAGGTACTTTTGAGATAATCGATTTGTGCTTGACATGCTTCATCGAAATGAGAATCTTCTATTTGTTGAACATTGCTTTACTTTTCCTTCCGCTTCCCCGCACTTGGTTATAAACATTAGACAAACATCTTTTGATGCGATTAAGCATCGAAATCACGTAAATATAACCAAATAACATATACAAAAGCACACATAACGCTACTAAAAACATGTACAATCCGAGCGTTATCAAACTCATTTTTTCAAGTTTCTGGAGTTGATTGATTGCAATAGTGTTTGCTTTTGTCATTGGTGCAACTTAACATTCTCTTAATGCCCACAAAACTACGAAAGATCGTATTTTGTAACCCAACAGTAAGAAGGTCGAGAATTATGTCCTACCAACTTCACAACCATGGCCAACTACATAATACTAATCCTAGATCACAACATTTTTTAATTTATGGTTTCAGTTATGTCAAGACAAAAATTGAAGTTACGCTTATTACTTATGATATCATTCAAGCTTTCACCATGTACATCAGCTTTTAGTAATTTTACCCAAAATCTAAGAAATTACGATATCATTCAAGCTTTCACCATGTACATCAGCTTTTAGTAATTTTACCCAAAACTAAGAAATTACGCTGCTTGATAAGAATGTGTAAACACCAACTTGAACATATACCAAGGTTTCAGTAATTTAATGGTGTGAGGCGTTATTATCATTCCATCCTCAAGTAAAAGTTCAAAGTTGCGAGATTTAACAAGTCAAGAAAAATGATAAATTGATGACTAGTTATGTTCTTGCAAACCCTGTAAAAAGGCACGAAGCAGTTTAAAAAAGAATGAACTGGAAAAAAAAAAGAACAAATTGTCTACCTCATTCCCATCATGCTATGCTTTCCAATTGGTTGTATTTTATTATTTGTTAATCTCTCCTTGATCGGCACCGTTTCACTATAAGTAAATAAATAAATCTTTTTACGTACATAAACATATTAAATAGCACAATATGTCAAGAACTTATACAAGTTCTTCAAGATGATATTCGTGCATGGAGAAACATGATATTTGAGCATCCAAAACAATTAGCACATAAAGTATCACACCATTTAAAAAGTTTCTAGAAAACTATAAAAATTTATATTAGTTTTTGGACTAGATAAAGGATCACACTATTTAAAAAATTATGAGAATTTATATTTGTTCTTTAACTGTTACAGAAGGAGATGAAGAAACATGTTTTCATCTTCTTTCGGCTAAGTCAAACAACATACTACCAATCTCAAATTATAACCTTGCATATACAACAAATATATAAAGTATCAAAAGTTTCTATCAACTACCTATATGGGATCATAAATCAATACAACTATTCGCAAAAACAAACATTGAGCCCGTGTCATTAACTTGGTTGAAACAATTAAATATGAACAACCATCATATATATAACTGTGAATTATTAACTCATCATTAATATATCATGAAGTGTGAATCAATAGAAGTGAAGGAACATTTTAAAATTTAAATAAAAGTTCCAACTTACTCACGTATAAGCGACATTTCAGCTTGTTCCTATAGCATGGCTAAAGGTGAACACAAGAAACCCAAGTACCTCAAAATTCAGGTATATATTGACTGTATGAAGTTTAGAGCCAAATAATGTAAACTTTTAATGCCTAAATGAGACAAATTTTTAAATGAATTGTGATCGTTTATGGTACAGCCAGTTGGTCAAGTTCCAGCATTTCAAGATGATGATATCGATTACCTTGACCAATGACTAGGAGCCGAGTAATAGATTTCAAGATGATGATATCGGTCACCTTGTTTGGTACATCATAATCTACATGTGTTGTGTGTGTTTAGGACTTCATGGAACAAATCCATTATTAAAAGCCTCAATTGACCAATGACTAGAAGCCGAGTAATAGATTTCAATCCTCCAAGCTAGTTTTAGCCTTCTAGCTCATCATTTGCCCCAAGACTATTCGACTGGTTCCAGGGTCGGTTGCAAACTGTCAACAACTAGGCTAATTAGCGAGCTCAATACTAGGACAATTGATATACAAAGTGGATCATAAATTGTTTCGAGTAACGAGGTTTTATCTTCATTTAATTTGACTTGTTTCTTGTTAAATAGTTGCGAAAACGAAGTTTGGATCTAATTTAGTTCGATACCATGTCGATATGAACATTATAGTTTTCAAAGAAAGATATCCTTAATGAATGTGAATTGATCAGCACACTCTATTTTCTTACTTGATTGGAACCTTCTAAAAAAATCTTTTGAACAATTGTTAAAAACACGTTAAGTTAAAATAAAAATTAAAACATTAAGGACTTGTCATATATTTTTGATACATTCACAAATGTTATATCGTTCAAAATTTGTCTTAAATATTGAACAATAACAATTATCATGTACCCAAACCAATTCTCAACACATATGTTTAATATACTATGACTATGTTTGTCACATGAGATTATGAAGAGATTATGCTTATTTTTCAAAATATATGCTAACTAAAAAATAATCTTCGTTTAAGACATAACTTATAAGAGATTATTAAAAAATAATCTTTCATAATCTCGAAAATAAAAGGTCACTTCATGTAGCTCTTAAAATAATCTTTTTATAATTTTTTCAAGATCAACAACAAAGCACCATCACTATTTATTTTTGTCAAACATACCCTATATAAGCTAAGAACTCTTTATCTATTTAACCTATGTGATGTGGGATGAGGCATGTATGGTTTTTTATCAAAAAGAATAAGTAAGGTACCCAAATATTGAAAAATGCACTTTTAGTATTCATAACGGCCATGTTTTTATTATATGTCGCTTTATCTATTAATGGGTTCAGATCCTCATATGGGGACAATTCATATCATTTGTTTTCATGTGGGTTCACTATAACTTCTTCGCTCCTCGTGGGGAAAATTAACGATAAATACGACAAGTCTTCTATTTTTGAATTACATGCCATGAAGTTTAGTTTCGTTTGTTTGTCCGTGTGTATCGTGAGTTAGGCAATGCTATTTTTTAGTTTATGGTTTTAGTTATGCCAAGATAAAAATCATAGTTACGGCTATTATTTCCGCATCATCCAAGCTTTCATTATGTACGTAAGCTTTTGGCAATTTCACCTAAAACTAAGAAATGTTGTTTCGTAAAAGTTCATAGACGCGAGATTTAACAAGTCAAGAAAATGATCAATTGACGACTAGTTCAACTATTCTTACTTTTGATATTTCACATAAAAGAGTAGGAGTAGCCTCAAGAGAATTATGAAAGTACAACAAGGAAGGACACTCGAAAATTATGTTCTTGCAAACCGCGTAAAAGGCTCAAGCAGTTTGGAGTTGAGCAATATAATTGGTAAAGTTGTTTTAAGCACAAAAAGAGTTCATAAGTTAAAAAGAAGAATATACATGTTGATGACGATAAATCTCAAGGTATGGTATTGAAGTCGAAATCGATAGTTCTAAGGAGGCTAATGGTAGGGCAAATATTTTCAAAAGTATCATACTTATGACATTTGCTTTTGTGGGTAGCGAACAAACATTTTGTTTATGGGTAATTTTCTTTCATATTTATCCTTTTTGGGTATTTTGAAATTTTGGACATTTTTGCCTCTTTAGTTAATAGAATTTTTTCCCAAATGGCAAAATGTCACATAATACATTAAAAATGAATTTGAAAGGAAAGTACCCACAAAAGCAAAAAAAAAAATTATTCGCTACCTACAAAAGCAAATAGTGACAAATATGATACATTTTAAAAAACATTTTCCCTTTCGGTTATTAGTAGTACTGCTAATTCTTTTTAGAGTGGCTTTTGGTGTTCCAACTATTGTTACAAGAGTGTTAGTATATCTTTTGGACTTAATGAGATACTCTAACCCAACCAACACAATTTTCAATCGACTAGAGCTTGTTATGACAAGCATGTTTCCTAAATACTCCCCACTTAAGATTATGGAAGCTAGTTTTATTACTTTTATCATTGTAGATTTTTGTTCTTAATCTTTGTAAAAGAAAAATAAACAAGGTCTCTTCAATCGACTAGAGCTTGTTATGACAAATATGTTTCCTAAATACTCCCCATTATTTAAAAGTACAATTATGTATTCACCTTGTACAACCAAATAAATGCATATCTAACAAATTAAAAACAACCAATTAAAACACCTCTTATTAAAAAGTACAATAAAATTTTCACAATGTACAATTTAAACAAGCTACAACATAATCCAAAATATAAAATAATTCAACACACTAATTAATGTTATTTTTAAAACACGCTAAAATGAAAAGTACATGTTATTATACACATTATACAAATTAATAAAACACGCAAAGCTTCATACAAGCCAACAAGTTGATGGTATATATAGTTTTGAAAATAGGATCGACCAAATGGTTCAACCAATAACCGTGTCGCCACCGGTTCGGTTAACCAATAAAAGCTATCCAAAACGAACCGAGATGACCCGTTGAAACCGATACAAATTGGTTGAATTAGGTCTCATCGAGATCTATTTATCCGGTTAATCGTCACAGGTACCCGCCACGAAACGCTGAAACCGAAAAAGTATTGTTAAAACATATATTTCAAAACGAAACTATTAATACACATCGAAAACCGGTTTGACCCGTGACGCTTCAAACCCGCCGGGTTGACCCGTTTTCGACCCAACCCATCGGGTTGACTCGGTTTAAATTGACCCGTTTTTTGACCAGAACGGTTCAACCGGTTGAACCACCCGGGTCGAACCGGGTTTCAAAACATTATATTTAATCCCCAAATCTTAAAACTTTTATTATTTTTCGTTTATAACCCATAAACTTTTTTTTATCACTAAACGATCTTTCGCTATAAAATCCTGCTATGCACGGGTACTGCTTAGTTAATTCAAATAGAGAAATGCTTTGTTAGTTGTAAAGTCATTTTAATAACTAATCAACTGTAGTTAATTAGTTATTCGAGTAGCTTTGAAGGATAATTGGTCTATAATGGCATGTATATGGTACACTTTAAAACGGGTCACTAATCTAGCTACCTTTAGCTCTTTTTAATCCCACATTGGTATAAGAAAGAAAATGTTGGTAGGTAATATACCAAATCAGATATGGCTTACATGTTTGTGAACTAATATGATGTTTACAGATAGTGTCTTTAGGGTGGCTAAAGTCTAAACTTAAGATTTAGTCACGCTTATTGTCACAATTTGTAAATTCCATATAACTTCAAAAAAAAAAAAATAACTTTTTTAATTCATGTGAACTCCAGGTATTTTATTTACAAAGATTGACAATCTATATCTTTATTGGGTACATATTCAGTACAGTAACTAAATTTGAAACAAGGATCAATTGCATAACAAAAACGATGAGAAAACTACTACTGTTACATGTGAGTAAACAATTGATTAAAAACTCACACAACAATGTCAAAAACACATTATAAGAAATTCGAAATATATCACCTTAAGTAAATAAGCAAAAGATTAAATACACTCTAGTTTATCGATTTAATATCATTTGAGGACAAAAGATTATTTACATATTTAGGATCAATCTTCAAGATCCATTTTATTTGATATAATGTATGAGATTAATCCCAACAATTTAAAAACCCACTTACATCCTCTTTTTAAATATTAATAACTTTCAATCCGTTAATCGTTGAGCGATAAAAAAATATCATTACAACGAACATTTAATTATCTTTCTATAGATAGGCACTTTGATATACTTTGGACAAAAAAAAAATTTCGTATTTTTCACGTTTTTTTTTAAGTTTTTACGTTTTTTTACGTTACTGAAATTTGCATCAAAAAAATCATATATGATTAAACAATAATTTGAATATCACATGCGATATTAGTCTTATATCATATATGATATGTAATGTCACATGTGATATTAGTGTAAAATCACATATGATATCACATATCAGATACTCCCTCCGTCCTAAAATTGTTGTCCACAATTGACTTTTCTAGTCTTTTTTCAACTTTGACCATAATGATTTGTTTGTGTTATATAATACTTGATAAAAATATATGAATGCATTGGGTTTTAAATGTATTTTCATTGATATAATTTTCATCAAGTATTATATAACACAAATAAATATATTAATGGTCAAAGTTGAATAAGAGAGACCGGTCAAAGTTAAAGTGGACAATAAAAATGAGACGGAGGAGTATGATATAATTAATATCATATATGATATAACACTAATATCACATGTGATATTCAAATTAGTGTTTAATCATATGATTTTTTCATGCAAATTTCAAGTAACGTAAAAGATTTAAAAACGTGAAAAGAACGATTTTTTTTCTTTTTCGAAAGTATACCAAAGTGCCCGCTCATAGAAAGATAATTAAATGCTCTTCATGACGGTGCAAATATTTTCACTTAACGATTAACGGTTTAAGATATATTTAAATTATAAAAGTAGATGGATGGTGGAGATGAGTCATTTAGTATGTAATAAAAGTTTGGTATGTAAAATAACTTTCTTCCTAGTTTAGTTTTTTTTTTTTTTCAATTAGTCTAAAGGTTTTACGATACATTTTCATCCAACGTCAAACTCATGATACATATCAAATAACTAAAAAGCAGACAACAGACCTTGTGAGTTACTTATATTAACTTACATAAAATAAAAGTTGTATGAGAATATGTAAACTAAAATGTTGTTTCATGACTCGTTTATCTTATTCGTAAACTATTTCCGTCATAGCTAGTATACTTTGACTTCAGCATCACTTGTTTTACAAAGATTCGTTCAGTTTGCTACAAGTTTATTCTCAGTTTCTCACCCATTTGTTTACAAAGATTACTTTTTTCGTGTGGAATGAAGAAAATGTATTGTGGACATGCAAATGATGGAGTATGTCTTGTAGAATATCTGAATCCATTTGCAACATTCCGTTAATAATAGTATTCGAATGTAACATCAATTATTAGAGTAGCTCTGAATTGTACACGGTCTATGGTGAGCATCCATGATATTAATTAATAGATCGGATACTCAAAAATCCAAAAAAATTAGCAAAAGTAAAGAGTAAATCTAAGCAACTGTTGATAAAAGCCATTTCAATCCTTCAATCCCACATAGAAAAAAGAAAATAAATGTTGCTAGCTATTACACCATAGCGTATATATTTCACTTGTGTTCGGATTAATATCATATTTTCGATTGTGCTGTATCAACCCTGTAAATGAAAACAAATAAAAATTTATAGGATTGTGCAGTAACTATCTGAAATTGATATGAATTCTGAACCTTTTTTTTAAAAGGATACTCTTAATTAACATGAATTCTAAATTTTTAGTTGTGAAATGCTTTTGTAAGTTAAATTAATTATCTATTAATAGTTTTAGGGGTGAAACAATGGATTTAAAAGTTACATTATAGTGACTAAAAGTCTAAAACAATAACTATACAGTAATGTTATGCATTTTGGATCTTTTGAGGGAGAAAACAATGAAATTCCTAGTTACAAATAGTATACTATACAGAGTATTTGTTAGCTGTAAGATCATCTTCGCATAAAAGAATAAAATTTCGCTCGTTGTACTTTGCTTATACACATCCTTGCTTAAAGTATTGAAATGTTATTTGCTCGTATACTACATGGTAGATGGAGCAAATTATTCTTGTTTAATATGCAGTTTTAAAGTGGTTTGGTTACAATAAGAATATCAAATTAATAATCTATTGAGCAGACAATCAAATTCATTATTGATACTGATAGGTAACTACTTCAAACGTAATCACAAATTTTGTATAAAAAATCATACGAATTTTAATAAAACAGTAGTAACCAAATCACAAAAAAGAAAACTTACAAGTTTATGATATAAACCGAAAATAGACTTCCACGGGCATTTACGTATCATTTCCAAACTTACAATATCGACCCCAACTGTTGTATAAAGCGATAAATTAGGGTTTTGATTCATTGTCGGAATCAAAGCCATAAATATGAAACCGTATGTTATTAATGTACAATTGTAACTGATTAGACTTTTTTTGAATTGGTTGAATAGATGGATTACTGAAGTTTTGTATGCGGGAGTGGGTTTGGAAATGACCAACGAAATACCTTCCAAACTCAAGACACATCATATTATTAATTGCTTCGGTTGCTTTAATAAGTTGTATAAAAAATTTGTTTACTAGAATATATATTGATTCGGTCCTTCGTTTATGTACGTTTGTTAGCTAGGCGATCTTTGCCATTTCAAATGAGAATACAAAATAAAAAATGGAATTCTTTGTTTAATTTGGCAAAGGATACGTGAACGTGTAAGGGTACAAGGAAAATAGTTAATTGGTTGACAACCTTATAAATTAATGAATATATTATACTTTTAGAACATATAGAGATCTTTTCTTTTATGCATTATAACATAAGATGACTCTCGGAAGAGAAATGCCATGTAGCAATCTTTACATATAGTTTCAGTTTTGGATTGAGATTCATAAAGAAAATCATCCCCATAGTATGCAATCACATACCCACAAACTTCAAAAGCCATTTTTGTATTAAACTTCATCTTCAGTGAAGTATCGACGGCATCCCTTAATAGCATGTAATACAATTCAAGATTTCCATTCTCAACTCCAAGAGAAAGACGACCACACTATATTGCAATATAATTTTAATATGTTCTAAGTTTTGCATGGATTGTATGGGTGCTCAAAAATCCGAGAAACCGACGAATCGAGCCGATCCGCTCAATCGAAACCGCATAAACCGATAACCGAAAAACCAAAACCGAGAAAACCGAAACCGAAAACTCGCTTATCATGGTTCGTTACGGTTTTATTTTAGTTATCCGCGTTACCCGAACCGAACCGCCTATAATATATATGTAGGTTTCAACAAACCATTCTTAAAATGTACAAGTATTAACTATCGTATTGCATTACTTTTATCGTATAACGATTTTACTTACCTAATGTGACCATTTACTAACGTCCATGGATTACATATGATTAAAGTGGTCATACCTATAAACGTCAAATAAATAGTATTAGTTATTTTGTTACATATGATAATTTGAATGTTTTTATTGCAACGGAAAAACATTAGTATGACTTCAATCTCTTCGATGTTATTTAAATTTACTACAATGACATATTACGTTCTAGTTTATGGTATTGTTCGTCCGATTCAATTCGATTAATTTTTTAAAATGGTTAACCGTGACCCAAACCGCGGGTAACTGCGCATTTCGGGTACCCGCAAGTCCGGTTACCCGCATAGTACGGTTCGGTTTCGGATAATAAAATGAACTACCTGCCCCGCGATGGATAGTTAAAATCTTTAACCGAACTGAGCCGAACCGCCCCGTGAACACCCCTAATGGATTGTATTTCCTTAGTTAACTGTTAAGGAACCAATATATATACCCGACATGGCCTTGAGCTATAGTCATTCAATCTCACAACGTGTTAAGATTTATCAAAGTCTTTAACAACACTAGTGTTGCCTCAATAAACTAGATGTTTGAGCTCATCATGCTTGCATCAAATGAATGTGTTACCGAGATTGTACAGTGCCTAATATTTTGTAGTAATAATTATATTCCCACCATTGGTGTTTATGAACCGGAAACAAGATCACATTCATAGATATTTAAGAAGGGAATAGGCAGTTTTAAAGTGGTTTGGTTACAATAAGAATAAGGCTTTGAAAAAAAAATTGAAAAAGGTATGTTGGGCATAAATTATGCAGATTACGATAACAAAGATTGATGTTCATTATTAGACTTATGTGCCTTAATACAATGAACTGTAAATGGATTACAATCTATATCCAATATTAAACATAGAATAAATTGAGGCAATATGTGTTTAACACGCATAGCAGTCAAACAAACAGGTGCTTGAGACACCGCGTCATGAAGAAAAAAAAATGATATTACCACCACAAGTGACTCGAGCATGTGTTTGTATAGTTGTGTAATCCTTACCAATCAACTTCATATCCTGAGCAAAGGTTGACTCAATATATAGTCCATAAATTCCTGTTTCAAACGATTTCTTTTTTTGTTGCAGATGATAAGAGTATCAACCCAATATATAGTCCATAATGTTTTCAATTCAAATCCTTCTCAAAGAAATAGAAATACCTTCATTTTTCAAGTGTTTGACTTGAATAAAAGAGTCCACCATGTCAGTAGTTCAAAGTAATCATCGAACGTTGTCTGAAACGATGTCGTTGAGTTGCAAGTGATAGTATACACAATGAAAGATCTTTGAATAAAAGTGAATCGTTACTATAATCGTTAATTGAAACATTACATTGAGATTTTAACCCATCAAAAAGTCACAACACCCAGAGCTAGCATCATGAAAAACCCACATTTAAACCCATCGAATGTTCTTGTATACTTCAATACTTGTAAAAAATTTTGTCACAATGATATTCCCACATAGGTTAAAGAAGAGAGATAGTGCTAGATTGTATACCACAATGCATTCAAATCCTATGTGTTAGTAAGAGTATAATGCTTTCAAGTGAGTGATCGATGTCACTAAATCAACAAGTCTAGTGACTTTGACCCTCTACTTGGAAAGTTTATACAATTCCTTAACTTTTAGTGCTAGATTTTTTCAACAATGGACTTTAAAACACCCAAAGAGTAGCTGAAGGACCTCTTTTGATTTAAGTTAATAGGGAGAAGAATACGTGTGGATGTAATAACAAGTTAACGAGTTGAGATACGGTTATTCTTGTGTTTTTTTGCCAACAAATTGATTATAACTGGCAGTCGGTATAAGGCTGTTTACTATAAAGTTTACAATGTGCTTTGATTTATGTTGGTGTTCTTATTCTTTTATCTCTTTATGTTGAACCTGGTATCCGTTCTTTCGCCTCATTGATTCACATTTGTAATATTTTAATGATGATTTAATAAATTAATTGTTGAAGCATTTTTTCGCCGGTTCAGTCCTGATGGCTCTCACGTGCCATCCACTCTTGTCCCGATCTTGAAAGCATGCTGTCATACATGAAAGAACCCGTTAGAAGGGGTCCCGAGGCCGAAGCCCCGAGGACCACCCTCCGACGGTCAAGTCAGAACCTCATATGCAGAGGATTTAACATGTGTGTGTAACTATGTAATGTGTTGTTGTGTTGTGTTGTAATGAGGTATATATAGAGAGAGAAAGAGGTAGGTGCCAGGTGGGCCACCTCGATACATGTTCTATGTAGGGAAGGAGCACGCCGAGCTATACCTAGTCTATGCGCTAGGTGTCAGGTCACGTGGAGACACAATCCCGTAATATCCGGGTTAGGTGGCGTAGTTTCTTGCATCGGACTGCTGGGTAAAAAGGGTGTACATGCATAAAAAGGAGTGTATACCTTTATGGTCCTTCGGCACATGCCGATCGGACAAAAGTAGTATCCGCCTTCCGGCAATGACCTCCGGAGTGATGGAGATTCTTCGGTCCGGCACGTGTCGTCCGGAAACATACGTCAACATGTCCCCCAGTATTGTAGTATCGGTTAAAGACCGATGGTGCAATACTTAGAGAGTGTCTTTACGCCTTTCGGCACCTATCGTTCGGCGTGGGCCATCCGGACACATACGTCAACATGTCCCCCCAGTATTGTATTATCGGTTGAAAACCGATGATGCAATACTTCAAGAATATCTCTATGCCTTTCGGCACACGTCGTTCATACAAGTATTGTATCTGCCTTTCGGCACGTGTCTTGCATCCCATTTCGGCATGTGCCCTTCAACACAAGTATATCGTCTTTCCTCCAACGCGTGTCCTTCGGACACGTACATCAACATGCCCCCAAGTATTGCATTATTAGTAAAAGACTGATAATGTAATACTTAAAGAGTACCTTATGACCTTTCTTTCTTGTCATTCGGACACGTCTTCCCTCCATTGACCATCTTAGAGTGACTTGCCAAGTGGCCCGTAGGTTGGTGCTTCATAAGGCGAGTTAGGTCTATTAGACTACATATGCCGTCATGTCCCCCCAGTACAGTATTGTTGACCTATGGTCAATGATGCTATACTTAAACATCGTTAGATCCGAAAGCGAGACATGTATTTTCCATCATCCCTTTGTTTCTGCACAAATAAAACATAGCTTTTCTACCATAATCATTATTTTTTTTTGTGACGTGCCATTATATATCATTTATTTATTAATCACAAACCTATACGGACACTTGTGTTTTATTACAATTGTTACTCACATAGCTCCGGAGGTATAAGCTTGTATGTTTGATTTAAGTTTTGATCATAAACGACACCAAACACTTGTTTTTTTTTATTACCGCT
The DNA here is from genome assembly GCA_022545495.1 of Chrysanthemum lavandulifolium. Lineage (NCBI taxonomy): Eukaryota > Viridiplantae > Streptophyta > Magnoliopsida > Asterales > Asteraceae > Chrysanthemum > Chrysanthemum lavandulifolium. Next base: position 20,809,910 of record CM040244.1, on the reverse strand, counting down.
ACTTACATAGCTCGAGGTACAAGTTTATATGTTTGAGACGCTTACACCAAGGTCTTCCGGAGTAGACATCGACACACAAGCCGCTTTTAGTTTATCTACTAGTAGACATCGACACGTGACGCTTTTAGTTTATCTACGGAGTAGAAATCGACACATCGGCCGCTTTTAGTTTATCTGAAGTTCCCAAGACCATTTTGTACAAGGGCTTCCGAGATCTTTTGTACTCGGGCATCCGAAATGGTTTTCATTCGGCATCCGAAGATGTTGCACTCGGGCATCCGAAAGATGTTGCACTCGGGCATATTGCCGTTCGGTGAATAGCACCGGCCTTCCGAGATCATTTTGTACTTGAGCTTCCGAGATCATTTTGTACTCGGGCATCCGAAATGGTTTTACATTCGGCATTCGAAAGATGTTACACTCGGGCATCCGAAAGATGTTGCACTCGGGCATCCGCGGCGGTGGCCAGCCAACCGGGGTGTCACACAAATGTTATGTTCAGGATTGCACTTATTAAGAACGTGGGAATTCACGCAGCTATTCCTGCACAATAAGACATGAAAGCTCTTCTTCTTTTTCTCGTTAGATAAACACAATGTTTCTAATGTATTAATACAACAACCGGGTCACAACCGAACCGTAACATAACCGGTGAGGGTATCATTCCCCCATGGTTCCCCGATGGGCTTGTGCAATGACACCGATAGCACTCCCTTAAAGACGGTCGTGGGTTTTATAACACATAGTAGAATATGTGATTGTATAGTTTCATTTTAAATCAATTTGTGAAAATAAATACTTACAATATTTTGATAAAACTATCTCAACTTTTTTTTCCCACATAGATTATTCTAAGAAATTTTTCCTACCTTATATACCATAGTGCATACGCATTATATGTCTTAAGGTAAATATGATGCTTCAAAATTTTCATTTCTTGTTCGAGAAACATGATAAATTTATCGGGCATGAAATGTGAGTTTGGAAAAATCATATGCATCTAAAGTTTTTGGTGATAGAGATTTAAAGCTTTACTTTTCCTTTACTCCGTAAAATGGATTATTATGAGAAGTGTTTGGTAATGACAATTTTTTTTTGGTAAAGGGTTGTTACCGGTGAAACATATTGAAAAAAATATATATTTCGAACATACGAAGAGGGTAATGAACCCTCTTTAAACACGCCAAAAGCAAAACTAAGACTTGAACAAACCTCAAGTCATACACGAACCACAACTAGAATACAAGAGCTACTAATATATATCAACAAAATTATAGCTCATGTATCCATGCAAGCCATGCCAAACTCACGTGGAACTAAACGCCATATTTGAAATTTTCCAAACTCTCTTCATTTGCGTGGCACATGGGTCATTCTTGAACTGGATCGAAACAAGCTTATATCAGACAGCTTTACATTTCCTTTGTAAGGATTAAGAATGAATCTTAAGCTTTTGGTAACAGAGACTTCAAGCTTTAGTTTTCCTTTGTAAGGATTAAGAATGAGTGAATCTAGAATAATTATTAACAGTGACAAAAACAATAAAACTAGCTAACATCCTGCACTCGTAGTGGATAATTTAGAATACTTAAGAACCAGTGAATCTAGAATACTTAAGAACCATAGATGTCAAAACATGCTACATGCGGTTTTTTTTTTTTTTTTTTTTTTGAAAAGTTGTATTGATTTATGATCCCACATAAGTCAATGAGATAAAATTTATTATTTTATATAGTTAAAAAAAAATAACTCTCAATACCGTTTTCCACGGGTTATGGGTCTCAATACCGCCTTTCACGGTGTATGGGGAGATTAAGACGTAGCCAGCCATAACTACACTAAACTTCAAGCATGGCACATTAAATCCCTATTGTATAGAGACATGATATGTGACAACCGCAATTTGTTTCTCGAATCTAAATCACCATAAGACTTGACAAAATACTAACGACCGAAAATATATACCTCTTTAACCGGTCATGATAAGACTGTAGCCTCAAAACCTTTCACAATGAACAAATTTTATTCATTATTCCTTTTGAAAGTCACAGACACAATCCTGGCGCAATGAAAAACCACACAAAAATTAAAAGGTAGAAACGTCACAATGAAAAACCACACAAAAATTAAAAGGTAGAAACGTGTGCTTGCGTGCTAACTCATAATTTATGTTATCAAACTTCTTATTTAATTGAAAGAAAGGTCATGTAAGGAATGATTAAGTTCTCTTGGTGCATTTTAATAGATATGTAGCTAATCGTCTCCAGTTCTCGATCGATCGTCATTATTCTTGTGTGTACTTGTCATTTGTAATCAGGTATATTTGATACATATGTGTGCCATGACTGTATTATACGCCAGAAAGCAAAACACGTATCTCCCATTTAAAAGACACACCACGTAAACTGAAAACATCAAACACCGCACATGAATACACAACACCATGACAACCGCGAAAAAAAAACCCATACATACTTCAAGTACCTTTGGATCTTACATCATAATCATAATTAGATTGATCTTCAACAGAATACTTTCCATCGTCAATGATTTATTCATCAAAAATTGACAACACTAATTTAAACGATCACGATAATGATATCACTTCAAATCTATAACATGATGACAGTTTTTTTAGCCCACTAAGCCCGCTACAAATGATGTCGGAGATAAACTATAGACAGATGACAGATCTTTATATCGAATAGCATGGTCACTAGGAAATCGTTAAAACGTGTATGCATGTGCCTTTGAATCGTATGTATAATATGAATACTTTATGTATCCCAAATAGGTCAAACATAAGAAACATTGCTGCTTAATATACTAGAATGAAAACAACATCATTTGTCTTCAATATAATTATTATGTTCACGATCATCTTACCATATCAGGCAAATTCAAAAAGTCCGGGCTGGTATTTTGATTGAGCACTTGTATAATATATATTTGAACTTTTTATGTAATATAAATTAAAACATAGCGGGCCTGATATGACAAATATATTTTGTTGTCTTGATTATGGGCAGATGATCCAATTTGATTGAACGATCTCTCATTTAGTACTCTATCATCAACAACACCGCGACAACATTTCAAGCAATTTTCGAATTTAAAATGGACTAGTTTCAGGATGATCCAATTTGTTTGACAGTAACATATTCAGACGTACAAAGTATTATATTTTCTAGACCAAAAGCTTTTTCAAAATAGGTTTTGAATACTATTAAGATCTTCTTATAAAGTATTAAACACAAAGACAGACATACTTGAGGCGAAAGTTTGTACATGCATACCCTATACATACTCTTCCAAAAGCATCCGTAGTGTAATTTTTTAAATATATTTTTAATAGGTTAACACAACATGCACAACATCGTAAAATTGATGAACACACTACTTATAAATTAGTATACACCCACCACTTAAATAACACGAGCTATAAATTCCTAGAATTTTCTATTGAAAACGCATATCTTATTACAAATGTTTGCATCCGACGTTGATTAAACCTATACCTTGATCCAAAACGCTAAGTACCTCAATAGTGGAAATATAATGTTTTGTGTCGTTAAAAAAAAAAAAAAAAAAAAAAAAAAAAAAAAAGGTCAAGAGTTCATTTCTATTTTCTAGCTATAGATGAAAACATGCCTTTTTATTTAGCATATTCATTCCATGCTAGAAAGCATAATACTAATCTTAACACATTCAATCCGTAAAGGTTATAATATATTAGATAGAAAAAACTTATTTTCTTATCCTATGTGGGATTCAATGTTGAAATTAAGTTTTTTAAAGATAAATGCTAAGGTACCTACATCGATCTACTGCTAATTCATGTAGTTTTACTAATTAATTTACGCCATCTATGTGGTCATTGTAGACTGTTTATATCTTAAGGCTACTCAATGATTCATACATATTTGTGTGCATATGTAGTGTGTTAAAAAAATATCTCTCTATATATTTTGTCTCTGAATTTTATCATATAAACCTTTTTTGTGATAATTTGAGGGTGGCTTTCGAGTTTCGATCACTAGGTTTAGTGGGTTGTTTAATTGGCTCAAAATGGGCCATGTGATTTACATCGTGGGCCAGAAATAAAGTTCTTGGTTATAATTTCCGTTGTGGTCTTTTATTCGGTTTTAAGTTTTAAAACTGGAAAATGATTATCCCTTAATTTTATTTCACTGAGAAAAAATAAGATGATTTTCCATTGTTTAAAGTTATATTGCCGATTTGAGTATGATAAATCAATGAAGAACGTAAGTGATTCACTCGAAGGACGAGGTCGCTTATGCTTATAAACTGATATAAACAATTTCAAAATAAATAACATTATTAATCACAACACATGCGATCTAATAATTATACTGTAGCATCTTAGCTAGTAAGCTAGCAACATTTCTATCTTTGTTTCTTGACTTTATGTAGGATCGGAATCTCATGTTTTTACTAAAAAGTATCAGATACAAGTTATTTGCCTCGCGATTTTCTTTCAAAACCTAACCCAAAATAATATTGTATAGCGGTGAAAGTGTACAAATTATCGTGGTGATATTTATTTTCAAAAGTTTCTCTTATTGACCAATGTGGGATTATAAATTAATACAACTATTCATAAAAACAAACGTTGAGCTCTTGTCACTAACTTGGTTGAAACAATTTAACATGAACAAGCATCATATATCTCAGATCAATATAATGATGATTTATTAACTCATCATAAACGGAAGGAAGGAACGGATACCAGGTTCAATAAAAAGAGAAAAAAGAATAAGGATACCAACATAAATCGAAGCACAATGTAAAATTTATAGGAAACAACTTATACTAGCGCCTGCCAATTATAATCAATTTGTTGGCAAAAAAACACAAGAATAACCGTATCTCAACTCGTTAACTTGTTATTACATCCATACATATTCTTTTTCCTATTAACTTAAATCAAAAGAGGTCCTTCAGCTAATGTTTGGGTGTTTTAAACTCTATTGTCAAAAAAATCTAGCACTAAAAGTTAAGGAATTGTATAAACTTTCCAAGTAGAGGGTCAAAGTCACTAGACATGCTGATTTAGAGACCAACAACCTTCAGCATGAAAGCATTATACTCTTACTTCTACATATGATTTGAATGCATTGTGGTATATAATCGAGCACTATCTCTCTTCTTTAACCTTTGTGGGATTAAAATTAGCTACAACTATTCAAGAATACAAGAACATGTTTCTACCATCTTGTTAATGTGGGTTTTTCATTATGAATTTTTGATGGGTTAAATTCCGAAAGTAATGTTTCAATTAACGACTTTCTAGTACCAATTCAATTTTATTCAAAGATCTTTCATTCTGTATACTATCACTTGCAACTCAACGGCAACGTTTCGAACAACATTCGATGATTGCTTTGAACTACTAACATACTGGACTTTTATTCGAGTCAAACACTTGAAAAATGAAGCAAATTTTTATTTCACTGAGAAAGGATTGGAAGTGAAAACATTATCGACTATATCATCTGCAACAAAAAAAATCGTTCCAAACATGAATTTACTGGTCAACCTTTGCTCATGATATGGAGTAGATTGATAAGGATTATACGACTATACAAACACATGTTAGTGTCACTTTCGTGGTGGTAATATCGTTTCTTTTTTCAGGATGCGGTGTTTCAAGCACCTGTTTGTTTCCCTGCAAAGTGTGTTAAACACATATTGCCTCAAATCCTCAATTTTATTATGTTTCATATTGGATATAGATTGTAATCCATTTACACTTCATTGTATTAAGGCACATAAATCTAGAAATGAACATCAATTTTGCTATCGTAATCTACATAAGTCTACGTATACCAGAATTTCATATTTTTAAGCTGCCCTTATTTTTAGCATGAGTTACAAATTATAAGTTTCATGATACGCAATTTTGATGCAAAGATTTTACAATCGACACAGGCCCATGTAACTAATAAAAAGATTAATGACTAAAATTTTATTAATTTTTTTTAATTTTATAAAATCGACACATGTGGTTTTGTACATACTATTTGTTGCATGAAATTTAGATGTGTTTGACTATATTATTTCAATTTTGTCTTTTTATTGGCCGATGTTTCAATTTTGACATATGACAAAATGATTCACTCTCATTGTCCAATTTTATTGCTAAACATACCTTTTTTAGTTTTTTTTTTAAATCTCTTCTTATACAAGAGAATAAATTTAATTTGATATTTTTATGGTAACCAAACCACTTCAAAACTATCTATTAATCAAGACTTATTTGCTCCATCTACAACGTAGTATACAACCAAATAACATTTCAATACTTTAAGCAAAGTACAATGAGCAAAATTTTATTCTTTTTTATGTTGAAGATGATCAATAACTAAAGATCTTCAACAACTAAAGATCTTACAGCTAACAAATACTCTGTATAGTATACTATATATGTATAACTAGGAATTCCATTGTTTTCTCCGACAAAAGATCCAAAATGCATAACATTAATGTAAATTTATTGTTTTAGACTTTTAGTCACTCTAGTGTAGCTTTTAAATCTATTGTTACACCCACAAAACTATTAATAGAAAATTAATGTTAACTTACAAAAACATTTCACAACTAAAAATTTAGAATTCATGTTAGAGTATTCTTTTAAAGAAGGTTTAGAGGTCATATCAATTTCCAATTGCTCTAGATCACCCCTGTAAAAATTTTATTTGTTTCATTTACAGGGTCGATACAGTACAATTAAAAACATGATATTAATCAGAACACAAGTGAAACATATACGCTATGGTATAATAGCAAGCAACATTTATTTTCTTTTTTCTATGTGGGATTGAAAGATTGAAATGGCTTTTATCAATAGTTTCTTAGATTTTCTCTTTACTTTTGCAATTTCTTTTGGGATTTTAAGTATCTGATCTATTAATTAATATCATGGGTGCTCACCATAGACAGTTGCAATTGGAATAATATTAATAAGGAACTCTTGCAATTGGATTTAGATATTCTACAAGATATAACCCATCATTCACAAGTCCACAATACATTTTCATCATTCGACATGAAAAAACTAATCTTTGTACAAATGGGTGAGACTAAACTTGCCCACAAACTAAACGAATCTTTGTAAAACAAGTGCTGGTCAAGTTAAAATATACTAGCTATGACGAAAATAGTTTACGAAAAAGATAAACAAGTCATGGAACAACATTTTAGTTTACATATTCTCATACAACTGTGTTAAAAAAAACGAAAGTTATCCCTAACTTCTTTGGCGAAAAACGATTTACGATACTAACCCTTAACCCTTATTGGTCGATTTGATTATTATTCCTCAATGTTCCCATTCACGTGGGTCTTTTGTTGAATTAATTTTTCAAATCGCTTCAATTGGTTAGTTTGTCTCATCGTTTTTTTTTAATTGGTGCATGCTACCGACCTGATCCTTGCATACTTGATTGGTTCTTTTATTGTTAGTGGGCAGTGTTCATGCATGCATGGTTTGATTATTATTATCTTATGCGAATTGTTCATGCCTTCGACTTGGAAGATTGACGTGGATTTCATGGTTATTTTTGTTAATCGTTTTTTTTAGGGTTTGATTTATACATGATGGGGGTTACGAGAGAGAGGGATAAAGGTGGGGGAATGTTGTAACATGATCTTGGTGGTGCTGATAACTACGCATCATTGAATAAGACTACTCCGGAAAAGGCTCCAGGTGTCGTTACTTCTGGAGTTGAGAGTCTTAGAATGGACACTAACGAGGGGAGTAGTTCTCGTACTGATGGACAAGTGGAGCCGATTTCACTTGGTTCGAGCCCTAGTCATGATGTACCTAGTCATGACACGCCTGAGGTAATGATACTTTATTAAAATTCGTGCTATTGAAAAACAAATATTTGAGGAAAACTTGTTCTTGTGGGTGACGATGGGCAACCATTAAAACCACTGTGATAAATGGATGCTACTACAGGGCTAATCCATTTGAGCATCTTAAGGTGCCTTGATCACGGAAGGAGCTAGAGGAGATGCTTATCGCTATTCGTTTTATTCGAAACCTCCTCATGATACGAGTGTTCCTATGGCTTCTAATGTTAATGCTACTAGTAATCCTAATAATGTTAATGATAAGGTTGATACGAATGCACATGGGGCTGTTGGTATTGAGAAGGTTGGTGTGTATGCTTTGAAACAACCTTCTACATCATTTGATGGTGTTACTTCTGCTGAACCTAAGAAACACACGTCAAACTTTTGTAGGTTGGAGTGTAATAAGAAAGCTAATGGTGTGGATCTTTCTGTCCCGATGACAGTGGTTGAAGAGGTGAACTCTAGGTTTGAGAATACTTTGTATGGGTATTTCCTTGGTCAACGACTTATTTTTCCTGTTGTTGATTACTTTGTACGCAATGTGTGGGCTAAGTTTGGTATACAAAAGGTAATGATGAATGCAAAGGGATTCTTCTTTTTTAAGTTCAATTCAAATAAAGGTGTTGAGGATGTTCTTGAAAACGGTCATTGGTTGATTAGAAATGTACCTATTATTCTTAAACCATGGACATTGAATACCAACTTACTTAAATAGGATTTGACCAACATCCCGGTGTGGGTTAAATTCCATGATGTTCCTCTTGCTATGTTTTCTGATGATGGCCTTAGTCTCCTTGCCACATTGATAGGCACGCCCAAAAGGTTAGATGCTTTCACTAGCCAAATGTGCAAGGACTCGTGGGGCCGTAGTAGTTTTGCTAGATGCATGATTGAAGTGAAGTCGGATGAGGTGCTTAGGGACAGCCTTACTGTTGAGATACCGTTACTTGATGGGTCGGGTTCGACTATTGAGAAGATACGGGTTGAATATGAGTGGAAACCACCTCATTGTGATAAATGTAAGATTTTTGGTCATACTCTTATTGAATGTCCTAATGTTGTTGAACCTCCTCCTACTCAGCCTACTAAGCGCGTTAATGATGGTTTCAAGACGGTTAATTACAAGAAGAAGGGAAAGCAAGGTGGGTCTACTATTCCGGGTCAAGGTGGGTTTAATAAACCTGTTGTGGGTAAGCGAGTTCAGAGATCAACCCAAAAAGACTCCTACTGATCCTAAGAAAGTGGAAGTCACTAAGAAGAATGCTTCTGATGTGGCTAGTTCGAGTGGAACAAAGATCTCTACATCTAACAAGTTTGATGCTCTTAATATGGAATATACAGATGCGTTTGGTATTCCTTCTAATGACACCAACGAGGATGTGGATTCAGGTCGTACAATGGAAGTTAATGAAGATAAGTCTACTAAGACAGGTACTGCATCACAAGAACCCCTTGTGAGTGATTTGAAAGAACCCCTTGTGTGGCTCCTAATACTAGTGATTCTTGTAATCCGCCCGCCTCTTCTACTAAGAGAGTTAATCCTTTTTCTAAAGTGGGAGAGATCGTGGTTTCTGATTCTGATGATGAGGTGGTTGCTAACCCATTTGATGAGTCTGCTAATCTATTCGATGGTGGTGGCCAAGAGTTTGAAGGTGAGTATGATGACTATGATTACGATGACTATGCGAAGCAGGTTTATGAAATTCTTGGGAATTTGGATGCCTTTAATGCCATGTATGGCACCAAGCTTCAAGGTCCTAGGAAGTAATTTTCTTTCATTATGTCCTATGTTATTATTTGAGTAGTGGTTTGTTTTCTTGTTTAGAAAATAAGAAGTATCTTGTTATGTAAGCTTTATGCCTATGTAACGGGCTGAGATATGGGATTTCACTCATATCCATTGTACTTAAACATTTCTTTGGTTAATATATTTACTAGGGTGCAAGATTACTCCCCTTTACCCAAAAAAATATTCTCATACAACTTTTATTTTGTGTAAGTTAATATAAGTAACTCACAAGGTCTACTTTCTGTTGTTATGTTATTTGACATATCTCTTGTTTTATAGTTGTCGAAAATGTTTGTGTGCGCAACCAGGGACGAAACTTAGAAGGGACCGAAGGAGTTGTGCCCCTCCCCCCCCCACCAATGTTTGTTAATTTAGTTGCCGAAAATGTTTGTGTATCCAACTATGGACAGAAGTTATCGAGTGTTGGGTTTTAGGTTCCTTGGATCAAGAATTATTCTAAGTATTGGAACCATGGACAGAGTTGATAAAACCACGGATAGAAGAATGGAACCACTGATGAAGACAAACCGCGGCTAGTAGTATTGTGTAACCACGGATAGAGTCTTGTAACCACTGCTAGTATTGTATAGTCGGTTTGATATTGTGTGTTAGATAAATATGGAAAAGATATTTATCTTGTAGGTTACGTATTGTATAATGTATAGGACTCCTTAAGCATATAAAAGGAGGTCCTAGGTTAGGTTAGATATACGTATGTTTTATATCTAAGGTCGATACACTTCAAGGTTGTAAAACCTAATCTTGCTTTAGAGTATTCAGATTAATAATAATATTGAGGTATTGAATGTTTATTGTTCTTCTTCTTAAGATTAAGTATTAAATTCGCGTGATACTTAATAAGTATTTGCTTAAGTCGGTTATTATATTAGATCGTTTGCTCAACTGGGATCAACAAGTGGTATCGAGCTTGTGATCCAAAGAACTATAATCAAGAAGAAGTTCATTAAGTTCTTTTCAAGCAAGTCAAGATGTCCGTGAAACCCACATGGTTATCGCATCAAAGGTACCCATGCTCAGCGTGGTGAGTACCAAATTGGGGAATGTGAATGAGGCAATACATTCGTATGATTGACTATGCCATCCGGGATGTTGTTGAAAGGGAGATACTCTTCCTAAGAAGAGTGCGATGGTACCGCAATAGCTATTATTAGTGAGATTGACAAGGCAAAAGAAAACCGGAGATTAAAGCACTTACTATTCTCTCCATGGGAATACCTAATGAGTTTGCCTTTGGACTTTGATCACTTTGAGTCGCTAAAGAATTAATGGATGCTATTTAAACAAGGTTTCTTGGTAATGAAGCTACAAAGAAATCAAGGAAGAATATGCTAAAGCATCGACTTGAGAACTTCATTGCTCTTAGTGGAGAAAAACTTGATGGCACTTATAACGGACTTCAAAACTTATCGGTCAATTGAAGTCATGGACTACAAAGTTGCTCAAGAAGATATCAATCTTAAGTTTATTAGAAGTTTGTCACCGACCGGGCTATGCATCTTGTGGTGTGGAGGAACAAAGATGACTTTGATAAGATGACTCGGATAATCTCTACAATAATTTGAAGGTTTATGAGTCGAAAAGAATATTCTTTGGTTCATCTTCATCTACACAAAACATTGCTTTTGTTTCTACAAACCATATGAGTCCTCAAGATGCATCCACTACGCTATGGTATAACCATCGCTATTGCTAACAATACCACCGTTAGTGATAATGTCGGTGATGGTGCAATCTGTGCTTTTTCGGCTGATTTAACTACCGATTATTCTTGTTTTGAATCAAGATCTAGATCAAATTGATCCTGATGATCTTGAAGAGATCAATCTTCAATGGCAAATGGCAATGCTAACTCTTCAAGCAAGGAAATTTCTAAGAAGGACTGGAAGACAGGTTAAGTATGATGGTCAAAGGAGAGTTGGATTCGACAAAAGCAAGATGGAGTGCTTTAACTGTAAAAAGAAGGGTCACTTTGCTAGGGAATGTCGAGCTCCTAAGAGAATTGAAGGCATTAAGAAGACCATGAAGAGCACGCTTCTTCTTGACTTTGGTTGCTCAAGATGGCATTGTTGATTATGGTGGAGTGATCAGATTGAAGAAGGTCCCAATGCGGCTTTTCTTGCTAGTGAAGCTTCTAAAGAGCATAACTTTGCTCTTATGGCCTATGCTTCATCTTCTGGTTCAGATTCTGAGGTATCTAATGATTCTAACAATTCTACTTGTTCCTTTAAACCATGTCAAGATAACTTAGAAACTCAAAAAGCTATCACTGAGAGTATGAGGAAAGAAGTAGAAAGACTGTCTCTAGATAACTTAGGTTATAGAGTTTCTCTAGGAAGTGTTTTGCACTGTTGTGGATGAGAATGCTATTTCTGTTAATGAGAAGATCATAAGGGAAGTTTTGAAGTTTGATGATGCTGATGGTATTGAAAATCTTTCAGATGCAGAGATAGTTGCTGGTTTAGAAAGGTTAGGATATACACACAGGGGTGAAAAGGTACAATTTTTTAAGAGTTTGTTCTCAAAACAATGGAAGTTTTTGATTCATACCTTGTTGATGTGTATGAGTAATAAGACCATTGGGTTTAATGACTTTCCTTCAAAAATTGCTACTGCTATTATTTGCTTGTCTGATGGAAGGAAGTTTAATTGGTCTAGGATGATCTATGAGGGGCTATTACAAAACATTAGGAAGAAGGGTAAATACTATTTATATCTTAGGTTTGTTCAACTTATTGTGGAGAGTCAAATAGAGGAACCTGTTGAGCATACTAGGGAGTATGAAGTACATCATATGCTTCCTAAGGTTTTTGCACATATGAGGAATCAGCCACAGAATGTACAAATTAGAGATATTCCTTTATTTCCTCATATGCTTACTTTGCCTGCTGATTCTGAATTTGATGAAGGTCTTGAATCTCAACCTCTTGTCACAGAACACACTGATGGTACTTCTGAACCCACTGCTAGTACACCTCAAATCACTGACAATACCATTGCAACCACTGTTAGTGCAACTCAACCTACTTCTAGTCAAACCCAAACCACTGTTAAACCAATTGTATGGACTAGGAGACTGAAGGGCACCAAGTCACCTCAAGCTGGTGTTAGTGGTGTTGTTCCTGAGGCTGTCACATGGAGTGGAGGTGATATGATTGGAAGGGCTTCCACCTCGATTCATGGTTCGATGTTGATCGGGATAGTGGAAACATAAATAAGACCCAACCTTTGGCAACTCCTAATGTGGAGAGTTCCTTGAACTTAACACAGTGGAGGAATCCTAGCCAACTGGCTGTCTGAGTGCATAGATGATCGAGGCTAGGTCCGATGCTATGTTTACTTTATCAAGGATTCACTCTCAAGCGTTAACACAACTCAAGTGATGAGGATAGTTTAGAACATGAAACTGAATTGACGGATCCTAAGCTGGTACATGATGACTTTTCCAATGAACCACCTCTCGGACCAGTTCACACAGGTCGAAGTGGGGAGGATATTCTTGAACGATTTAATGAATTGATGGCTAAATATACCAAAATGGAGGAAACAATCTCAAGTCTTCAGGAGTTGTCTGTGTTTCAGGGGAAAGATATTCGGCGACTGAAGCATAGGGTATTGGTTTTGGAAAAGATAAGAAGGCCTGGGGTTGCTGCTTTAAGGCATCTAAGGAGAAAGAAAAAGACGGTGGACTCCTCTTCAGCTCTGAATGTGGAGAATGTATCCAAACAGGGGAGGAGTGAAGGCATGAATTCAGGGGAGGCTGTTGATGTATATGTAAATGTACCTATGGAAGAAGATGTTGATACTGGAGATCAAGTATTTTTGGTATCTGAAAAAGATGGGAATGAGGCAGTTCTTGAAAATTTGAAGAATGTTGAAGTAGTGCAGAACACAAAAACTGATAGTATGTCTGCAACCACGGTTAGTAATCTTGTAACTACTGCTGCAGTTTCAGACATGGCAATTGTACCCACTACTGTCACACCCACTGCTATCATAACCAATTCCACTATTGTCACAATCCTCTCTGTATCACCACCTAAGTCTAAAGAAGTAGAGAAAGAAGCTGCAAGTACACTGATAAATCTAAGTAAAACCTCATCTATTTCTACACCTATGATTGCACCTGTTTTATCTCTTGAATCTGCTGCACCTAAACCTAGAAGTAAAAGTTTAGTTATTGGTGATCCATTAATGAAGAAAGTGGTTCAACAAGACATTGGTAAAGGTAAAGGAGTTGCAGAACCATAATTGAAGTTTAAAAGTAAAGCAGAACAGGTTGCTTATGATGAAGAATATGTGAAAAGGATGTTAGCTGAAGAACAAGCTGCTTTGGAGAAAAGGAAGCAAGAAGAAGAAGAGGCTAGTCAGAAATGGTTAGCTACATGGTATGAATCACAAAATTATCTTCAAGTTTCTCAACTAATAAATGATGAGAATACTGCACAAGAATGGACTTTGTTGGATGATGAGAAAAGAGCTAGACTTTTGAGTGAATGAGCAAGGAAGATTAGTAAGGAAAAGAAGCAAGTAATAAAGAAGAAACCTCCTACTAAAGGTGCGATGAGGAATGTACTGATGAAGATTCTAAAGAATTCAGGCATACATATTCCTGAAAATCTTAATAAATGTTCTTTTGAGAAAATTTGTGAGATTTATCTGAGGAGTATGAAGATTAATATTGATAATTTTTGTCCAATGATTTCTGAAAAAGAAAAAGAGTGGATTCAAAGTAGTCAAAAGAGAAAATCTGAGCTTCAAGAGACATCTGATTCTAAAAGATTGAAATTCGTTGAAGATGGTAATCAAATTATTTCTTATGAGTTTAAGCTTAAAGTTGGAAGTGAAGGAGTTTGGAAAATTCAAAGACTCAATAATGAAGTTTATGAGTATAATAACTTTTCACAGATGCTTCAATATTTTGATAGAGATGATTTGATAAATCTTTGGATACTTTACAAGAATAAGTTTGGAGAAGAACATCCGAATGATTATCATGAGAGGCTGGTTTATCATAATTTGAAGATTTTATTTGAACCTACTCATGATGAACCTGAATGGCAAGGACTCTACAATGGTCATGTTACAAGATGGTTTTTATATCAAACTTGCGGAGTTCATGTTTTAACTGTTTCTGGAAAGATTATTCATATGCTTGTAGAAGGTGATTATCCTCAACTGAATAAGCATCCAGGAATTATTGCTCAGATGTTAAAGCATGGTATTATCAAGATGTTGTTATCCTATGATGGTCAAGCTTACAATTTGTTGTTGAAGTATGAGAACATTCTTAAATCAAGTAAGTGTTTGGCTACATCCTCCAATTCAGATGTTTTGAGCTTAAAGGAAACTTGAGAATTCTATTTGAATGTATCAAGTTTAGGGGAGGATTGTTGGATTTTAGGTTCCTTAGATCAAGAATTATTCTAAGTACTGGAACCATGGACAGAGTTGATAAAACCACGGATAGAAGAATGGAACCACTGATGAAGACAAACCGCGGCTAGTAGTATTGTGTAACCACGGATAGAGTCTTGTAACCACTGCTAGTATTGTATAGTCGGTTTGATATTGTGTGTTAGATAAATATGGAAAAGATATTTATCTTGTAGGTTACGTATTGTATAATGTATAGGACTCCTTAAGCATATAAAAGGAGGTCCTAGGTTAGGTTAGATATACGTATGTTTTATATCTAAGGTCGATACACTTCAAGGTTGTAAAACCCTAATACTGTTTAGAGTATTCGTATTAATAATAATATTGAGGTGTTGAATGTTTATTGTTCTTCTTCTTAAGATTAAGTATTAAATTCCGCGTGATGCTTAATAAGTCTTTGTTTAAGTCAGTTATTATATTAGATCGTTGCTCAACTGGGATCAACATCGAGTTTCAATGATGTTACACTTTTACTCTTTTATATACATGTAGTTACGTAATTGTCATAAAATCGATTCAAGTCGAGTTCGATATGTGTATTTTTCATCGAATTTGACCTTTAAATGTGAAAATAATCGGGCTCGAGTCAAGTTTTAAAATCGAGTTTTAGTAATCGATTCAAGTTCGAGCTTTGGAGTACTCGGCTCGACTCGACTCATTTACACCCCTAGACCCTTACAAGCACTATATGTAAACATTATACTAGTTCACTCACATATAAGCCATATACACCATCGTATATTAGCTATAACCGTTTTCTTTTCTAAAACAATGTACAAGATACATGGCCATCATAGACCATTTATCTTCCAAAGCTACTCGAATGACTCATATTTGTTTGTGTGCATATGAAGTGTTAAATTTTTTGAACATGACAGTCATCCCTTTGTTTTAACATTAATAATGAAACAAACTCAAATTTGAGGATATTATCTATGTTTTTATAAAAATAACTTACAATCTTATACAACATAATTAACCAACATGAGACAATGTGGAATCGCTCAAGGGTTGGTTTCGATCACTGAGTTTCGTGGGCTAATAAAACCTGTTATGAAATATGTAAGTTTGGATATAAAATAATCTTAGGAGGCGGTTTTATTTCATAGAGTATTGAACGTTGAAATAAAGAAATTTTACCGTTGTCATTCTCATCTTTTATTTCCTCCTCAACTTGTAAGTGTGTGTGTTTTCTGGTTGTCTATTTCTTAATGTCATGGTTACCTTTTTATGTGGCAGACAGGAACTGTCACCGGTGACTCGGCCTATTCCCTAATCGCATGGCATCAGCCTCTCATGACGATGTTGTTAAAGACTCGTCTCTCTTTTGGGAAACACTACGTAGTTTCCATAACTTCTTGGGCACCAAACTCATGTAATATATCCTCTTTATTTTCCTTGTTTGGTTTTATTATATAGCTATTATTAACGACTTGTTTTCATTTTTTCACTACAAATTAGTCATCTTTGCCATGTGTGTAAATCATGAATACTGATTTATTTATGCGCTAATGTAAAGTTGGAAATGATGGCGGTTTTGTCATAGGAGGAAAGGAACTAAACTTACACCTCTTCCAATTTTTGGATTCTCATCAACTACAACAACTGCTTTCTATGTACTAAGAAAGCGTTAATTAAGAATGTTGTATCAGTACTATAAAAGCACTTATTTTCTAAGATCGGAACCCTCTATCAAGCAGTCATGTATATATACATACTTTTTAAAAAATGCAAACTGTTTATACATCATTGCTAAGGTAGGTACACGTACAAACGTAGATTATATTCCTCTCATCGGTTGTTCATCATTTGAAGCTATTGAGATAATTGAAACAATGGTCGAATATGGATATATAGTCACAATGCAAGTGGATTCTGAGACATTACATGGAGTACTCTATCATCCACTGAAAAATGATGGTGTTCAAAATAATATGGACATTCTTAATCGAATTAACCTTTTTTTGTTTGCGTTTTTAATATTGGGAAAGTGAATCGAGATTTAGTTGTAAAGATATGGTTGATAAGTCGTGAATCTTTTACATATAACCAATAAATCTTTGAAATTCCATTAATTTCTCTTACGAAAGAGCCAAATTTGATATTAGATCAGCTTTTCTAACTTCTAAAATTACTTCACTAAAAAAAAGTTAACAATTTATATTAATTTTCAAGCACAACATTGATTAACTAAATAAATGAGTAATGTTTTCATTCAGTACGTCAATGTGGTACATGAAAACAAGATATTAATCGTAACACAAATGATACATATCCATTATGGTATATTAGCCACCTACATTTCTATTATCAAATCTATGTGGGATATATCATCTAAAACTTACAAGTTACCCCAAGGACTCATGCACTTTTACTAACGTAATATACCAAGTTTTAACCATGTTTCATACCAACGAAGAATGTACTTTGTTCAGCTGTAACGAGTTAATACATGTTTATAATTTTCTATGCCAAAGTTTTTGCAAGTTATGTTTTGGAAACTATCGATCTTTATTGCATTAAATCATAGTGAACTGAATTTAGATTAGAAAATCCATCATTAAAACTCAAATATCCAACCTTTTCACAAAGTATTAAACCTATTCCATAATCCAACACATAAAAAAAAAAAAAAAAAAAAAAAAAAAAGCGCCACTCTTTCTCAATCTTTGTAAATGTAAAATTTTTAGTCGTTAAAAAAACAAAAGAAAAAGGAAAATCAAGGGTACGTTCGTTTATAGTTTTATACTATCTTTTACTAAGCAGATCTTCATTTCAAGCTAGGAAGCATTACACATATTTATAGATTGTTTTATATCTCAATACTGCTAAATTATTGATAAAATGATACATGTTCGTCTTAATGCTTCCATCGTTGCAAAATATCAGCTTTGAAATATGATGATATTCTTTGTCTTAACATTTTTAGAATATTTTTTGATGAATACAAAACTCCAGTCTCCTATCAATATTTTTATGTTTAAGAGTAGCAAATTAAGATGTACGGAATATTATCTTTTCTAGACCAAAAGCTTTTCTAAAATAGGTTTTGAATACTTTTAAGATCTTTCTATAAAGTATTAAACACAAAGACGGACATACTTGAGGCAACAGTTTGTACATGCATACCCTATACACACTCTTCCAAACGCATCCGTAATGTAAGTTTTTTAAATATATTTCTAATAAGTAAACACAACATGCACAACATCATCAAAATTGATGAACACACTAATTTAAAATTAGTATACACCCATCACTTAAATAACACGAGCTAAAAATTCCTAGAATTTTCTATTGAAAATGCATATCTTATCACAAATGTTAGCATCCGACTCTGGTTAAACCTATACCTTGATCCAAAACGTTAACAATACCTCAATCTTTGTAAATATAATGTTTTGAGTCGTTAAAAAAAAGAAAAAGAAAGTCAAGAATTCATTTATATTTTCTTGCTCCAGATGAAAATGTACCTTTTTTATTTAGCACATATTCATTCGACGCTAGAAAGCATAATACTAATCTTAACACATTCAATCCGTAAAGGCTATATTATATTAGATAGAAAAAACTTATTTTCTTATTCCATGTGGGATTCAATGTTGAAATTATTTTCTTTGAAGATGAATGCTAAGGTACCTAAATCGATCTACTGCTAATTCATGTAGTTTTACTAATTAATTTACGCCATGTATGTGGTCATTGTAGACTGTTTATATCTTAATGCTACTCAATGATTCATACATATTTGTGTGCATATGTAGTGTGTTAAAAAAATCCATTCTTTGCAAATTATCAGCATTAAAATATGATGGTATCTCTTTATGTTAACCAACCTGAAAGAATTTGGGATCGACTTGTTCCAGTGTGGCTTTCGAGTTCCATTGAGGTCTTTATTCAATTGTAAGTTTTAACACCGGAAAATGAAGTACATAGTCATAATTTTCGTTGTGGTCTTTTATTCAGTTATAAGTTTTAACACCGGAAAATGATTATCCCATTTCACTGAGAGAAAATAAGATGAATTTTCCATTGTTTAAAGTCATATTGCCGATTTGTGTATGATAATTCAATGAAGATCATAAGTGATTCTCTTGCAGACGAGTCGCACGTGATTACATACTGTTATAAATAAAGACATCGTAAATGAAAAATAATAAGACCTCATCAATAATTTAGATATAAATACCATTATTAATCTCAACACATGTGATCCAATTTTAATGTAGTATCTTAGATTTTTAGAGCATCCACAATGGTGAACCTTTTAAAAGGTCTAAATATTTATTAAATCATTAATTTATAAAGCTTTTGATATTATAAACCTTGTTTTACTATGTATAAACCTTTTCAAGTTTATCAAATGTTTAACAATTACACCATATATTAAATTATGAAAAGGTTCAAAATTTCAAACCTTTTCATTCCACATAGACATGAAACATCAACTCACTATGGTTAAAACAAATTATAAACCTTTTCATGTATTTTAAACTTTTTCTTGAAATTACCATGCCCTTAGCAAGTAACCTAGCAACATTTTTTGTTCTTGATTTTATGTATAAAAAAGTATCATATACAAGTTATTTGCCTCACGATTTTCTTTCAAAACCGTACTCGAAATAAGATTGTAAACCCAAATCTCCAATGGCTCTACAGGTGAAAGTGTACAAATTATCATGGTAAAATTTATTTTTGCAAACAGTAATTATTTATCTTCATTGTGGTACAACTTATAAATCTATTGTTCCCCACAAAGCTATAAGAAATCACTTTTTTTTGTGTGTGTGACATACATTACTCGATCATTCAGCTGTATAGCGTAATCTGTATCATTTTAAGTGCATTTGCGAAGAGGTTAGTAGTGCAATAAAAAGTTTGAACCACAATTTAGGGATATTCTGTGTGTTAATAAATATTATAAAAGTTAGTGAATTTATATACATTTTCGAGATGGTAAAGATGTGGATGAATTCATATTCGTACTTTCATCCGCAATTGCACAACTCAAAACTGTATATTAATCAATACACAATGTGTTCGTATACGATATGGTATATAACCATAGTTCATTTCAATTCTTTAACGAATGTGGGATAAATGCATGGTTGAGAAAGTTTTTATTTAAAAAATTAACCAGGTAACTAAATGCTGACTTATAAATTTCAACATTGAATCCCACATAGGATAAGAAAATAACTTTTTTTTATTAATTTATGCGCTTACTTAATTACGATTGACTCTCTAAAAATTGAAGCTACTCGTATAATTGATTCGAAGGTGTAAGTTTAGTTCCTTTCCTCCTATGACAAAACCCTATCATTTCCATCTTTACATTGGCGCATAAATAAATCTGCTTTCATGATTAACACACATGGTTTACTCGTGAACCAAAGGTGACTAATTTTTAGTGAAAAAATAAAAACAAGTACTTAATAGCTATGTAATAAAACCAAAGACATGGAAAATAAAGAGGATATATTACATGAGTTTGGTGCCCAAGAATACGTAGTGTATCCCAAAAGAGAGACGAGTCTTTAACAACATCCTCATGAGAGGCCGATGAGATGGGATTAAAGAATAGGTTGAGTCACCCGTGACCTTTCCAATCGGCCACATGAAAGGGTTACCATAACATTAAGAAATATACTACCCGAAAACACATACACCCTTACGAGTTGAAGAGGAAATAAAAGATGAGAATGACAGTGGTAAATTTTTTTTATTTCAACTGACAATATAAAACCGCCTCCAATGATTATTTTAGATCCAAACACACATTTAACAGGTCATTATTAGCCCACGAAACTCAGTGATCGAAACCAACCCTTGAGCGATTCCGCATCGTTTCATGTTGGTTAAATTGTATAAGATCTTAAGTTATTTTTATAAAAACATAGATAATAAATCAGCAAATTTGAGTTTGTTTCATCATAAATGTTAGAATAAAAGGATGACGTCATGTTCAAAACATTTAAACACTTCATACGCACACAAACAAACATGAGTCATTCGAGTAGCTTTGGAAGTTAAAAACCATTTCAACATTTAGTCCCACATTGGTTTAAGAAAGAAAATGTTTACAAATTGTATTTGTCGCGGGCCTAAACATAAGATTTAGTCACGCTAGAATCGCAATTTGTAAATTCATATAACTTCAAAACTTTTTCTTAATTACGTGAACTCCAGATATTTTATTTTTAAAGATTGAAAATCTATTTTTTTATGGGGTACATAATTAGTACAGTAACTAATTTTGAAACTAAGATGAATTAATGATCAATTCCAAAACAAAAGCTATGAGAAAATTAAATAATCTCTTTTACATTTGGGTAAATAATTAATAAAAAAGGTCACACGACAATGTCAAAAACATATTATAAGAAATTCGAAATGGATCACCTCAAGTAAATAAGCAGTGGATTAAATACATCCTTGTTTACCTATTTTTTTATCAGTTAGTCTAAGGTTTTACGATATATGTTCATCCAATGTCAAACTCATGATACATGGTTGCACACACAAACATTTTCAGCAACTATAAAACAAAAAATAAGTCAAATAACAGAACAACAGAAAGTAAACCTTGTGAGTTACTTATATTAACTTACGCAAAATAAAAGTTGTAAGAGAACATGTAGCCTAAAGTGTTGTTCGATGACTCGTTTATCGATTTCGTAAACCATTCCCCTCATGGCCTCATAGCTAGTATATTTTGACTTCAGTCGCACTTGTTTTACAAAGATTCATTTAGTTTGCGGGCAAGTTTAGTCTCACCCATTTGTGCAAAGATTACGTTTACAAAGATTACTTTTTTCATGTGGAAATGACGAAAATGTATTGTGGACTTTTAAATGATGGAGTATATCTTGTAGAATATCTTATATCCTAATCCCATTGCAACAGTCCCTTATATCACATACAGTGTATATTGATGGGAACACAATGATTTCGGATGCTTTTTGGCACCATCCATTATTCACCCCACAAGAAATAGCTCCGGCAACTCATCGAGTTTAGTGAGGCACCAACTGGAGTGAGCACGTGCCAGGACTCGGACCCTGAGCTCTTATTCCACAAAGTGTGTCCAGTGAGCCAATAAGTTTTGCGGAAGTGGGTACCTATATGAAGCAAATGCCAATGATAAGACTTGAACTTTGGTCTATTGACTCAAGCACAAATAATCTAACCATTAGACTAATGCTCCAGTGATGCAACAGTCCCTTATTAATAGTATTCCAATTGCAATGGTCTATGGTGAGCACCCATGAAATTAATTAATAGATCGGATACTACAAATCCTGAAAGAAATTGCAAAAGTAAAGACTAAGTCTAAGCAACTGTTGATAAAAGCCATTTCAATCCTTCAATCCCACATAGAAAAAAGAAAATAAATGTTGCTTGCTATTATACCATAGCGTATATGTTTCACTTGTGTTCGGATTAATATCAACTTTTTAGTTGTGGCGTATCAACCCTGTAAATGGAAACAAATAAAATTTACAGGGGTGACAGTAGCAACTAGAAATTGATATGAACTCCGAATCTTTTTTTAAATAATAATAAGAGTTAATTACAAAAATCGTCCTTGTGATTTGGTAGAAATTACGGATCTTGTCCTCATAGTTTTTTTTAGCGGGTCTCGTCCGTGTGGTTTACGATTTTTACGGATCTTGTCCCAATGTCTGACCCAATCTCAAAAAAGAACCTCCCTTACAGTTACTCCCTAACGTGAGGGCTAACATTGTATTTTGGTTTTAACGATCATTATACAAACCACATGAACGATTTATGTAATTTACTCTTTAAAAAAAACAAAGTTTTTTCTTTTTAATTTTATTATTCAAAATTTTATTAATTTTATTACGATTAAATTTTTTAAATAAAAAAAATTAATTTTTTTTTTAAATTTAATTTAATTTTATTATAATAAATTTAAAAAAAAAAAACAAATTTTAATTGCATTATAATAAATTAAAAACTATTTTTATTTTTTTTTAAATATATAAAAAAATCAAAAAAATTATATTAAAACTTAAAAAGATTAATTTTAATTTTATTATAATATTTTTTTTTTAAAAACGGTTTTTTCTTTTAAAAAAATTAATTTTATTAAAAAAAATTAAAATAAAATTAAAAAAAACAATTTTTTTTTTTAAATTTTATTATAAAACGGATGAAGGCGTATATAAAAACATTTTTATACGTTTCTGTCCGTTTTATACGTTTCATTCGTTTTTATACGGTTTCGTTCGTTTTTGTATGAAAACAACGTACAAAAATGTATGAAAACGTTAAAAACGGATGAAAAAGTACAACAACTTGTTGTACGTTTTCATTTGTTTTCATACATTTTTGTACGTTGTTTTCATACATTTTCATACAAAAAACGGATGAAAACATAAAAAAACGAACGAAACCGTATCAAACAGATGAACGTTGTTGTACGTTTTCATACATTTTTGTACGTTGTTTTCATATATTTTTGTACGTTGTTTTCATACATTTTCATACAAAAACGAACGAAACCGTATAAAAACGAATGAAACGTATAAAACGGACGAAACCGTATAAAACGTTTTTTATACGCCTTCATCCGTTTTATAATAAAATTAAAAAAAAAGTTTTTTTTTTTGTTTTTTTCTTATTTTATTTTTATTTTTTTAATAAAATTAATTTTTTTAAAAGAAAAAACAGTTTTAAAAATATATATTATAATAAAATTAAAATTAATTTTTTTTAGTTTTATTATAATTTTTGATTTTTTGAAAATTAAAAAATTAAAATAGTTTTTAATTTATTATAATAAAATTATTATTTTTTAATTTATTATAATAAAATTAAAATTAAATTAAAAAAATGTTTTTTTATTAAAAATTTAATCGTAATAAAATTAAAAAAAATTGAATAATAAAATAAAAAGAAAAACTTTATTTTTTTAAAGAGTAAATTACATAAATCGCCTCTCGTAGTTTGTATAACGATCGTTAAAACCAAAATACAATGTTAGCTCGTGTTAGGGAGTAAGCTGCAGAGAGGTCCTTTTGAGATCGGGCCGTACATGGGACAAAATCCGTAAAAATTGTAAACCACAAGGACGAGACCCGCTAAAAAAAACCATGGGGACAAGATCCGTAATTTCTACCAAACCACAAGGAAGATTTATGTAATTAACTCTAAGAGTAAAGCCCAAAATACATTCATGTGGTTTGTCCCGTGTCTCGCTTTACATCCCTAATTTTTTTTGCACAAAAACATCCATCTGTTAGTAAAGTTGGCACAAATACATCCGTCTGTTAGTAAAATCAGTCAATGAGGACTAACGATGTAAATATTTCTCTGTTATCTCCTAACGGAAGAGAGAATGTTTGCACCGTTAGTCCTTAGGACTAACTATGCAATTTATTTTTGAATATAAATTGCATCGTTAGTCCTCCACCACCATCACCGCCACCTACCACCTCCACCCACCACCACCCAACGCACCACTGCCACCACCACCCCCACCTCCACCGCCGCGATCCACCCACCACAACCACCACCTCCACCATCGGCATTTACCGCCACCACCACCGACCGCCATCCATCGCCACCACTGCTACCACCACACACCACCTCCACCACCACCTGCCACTCAACGCCGCCACCACCTACCACTCAACGCCACCAACACCCACCACCTCCACACACCACCACCACCCGCCACCGCAACCACCTCCACCCAACGCCAACGCCAACACCACCATCACCATCACCGCCACCAACCTCCAATGCCACCACCACCCAACATCACCACCACCCAATGCCACCACCACCATCACCGCCATCCACCACCATCATCAACAACCTTGGGAGTGGTGGGTGGTGGTGCCAGTGGTGGCGATGGTAGAGGTGGTGGGTGGCGGTGGTGGGTGGTGGTGGCAAAGGTGGCGGTGGTGGTTATGGTGGGTGGCAGCGGTGGTGGTGGGAGTGGTGGGTGGTGGTGGTGGTGGTTGCGATGGTGGCGGCGGGAGGTCGGTGGTGGTGGCGTCTGGCGGGTGGATGGGTGGCGAGGTGGTGGTGGCGAGGCGGAGGTAAGTGGTGGTGGTGGCGTGGTGGAAGTGGTGGTGGTGGAGGCGTGGTGGCGATGGCGATGGTGGAGGTAGTGGGTGGTGGGTGGGTAGCGCGTGGAGGTGGGTGGTGGTGGCAGTGGTGGCGATGGATGGCGGTCGGTGGCGGTGGAGGTGGTGGCGGTAGATGGTGATGGTGGACGTGGTGATTGTGGTGGGTGGAGACCGGCGGTGCAGGTGGGTGGTGGCAGTGGTGGCGGTAGGTGGCGGCGGTGGAGGTGGGGGTGGTGGCGTTGGGTGGTGGTGGGTGGAGGTGGCGGTGGAGGTGGTAGGTGGCGGTGATGGTGGTGGAGGACTAACGATGCAATTTATTTTCGAAAATAAATTGCATAGTTAGTCCTAAGGACTAACGGTGCAAATATTCTCTCTTCCGTTAATAGATCACGAAGAAATATTTGCACCGTTAGTCCTCACTGACTGATTTTATTAACCGACAGATGTATTTGTGCCAACTTTACTAACGAATGGATGGTTTTGCAAAAAAAAAAAAAAAAAAAAAAAAGTTTAGGGATGTAAGCGAGACACGGGACAAACCACAAGGATGTATACTCTTAAAAGAATAACACGAATTCTAAATTTTTATTTGTGAAATGTTTTTGTAAGTTAACATTAATTTTATGTTAATAGTTTTGTGGGTGTAACAATGGATTTAAAAGCTACACTAGAGCGACTAAAAGTCTAAAACAATAACTTTACAGTAATGTTATGCATTTTGGATCTTTTAAATGGAATTCCTAGTTATACATATATAATATATAATGTTTTGAGTCGTTAAGGAAAAAAAAAAAAAAAAAAGTCAAGAGTTCATTTTTATTTTCTTGCTCCAAATGAAAACATACCTTTTTTATTTTGCACATATTCATTCAAGCTAGTAAGCATAATACTAATCTTAACACATTCAATCTGTAAAGGCTATATTATATTAGATAGAAAAAACTTAATTTCTTATCCTATGTGGGATTCAATGTTGAAGTTATTTTCGTTAAAGATAGATGCGAAGGTACCTAAATCAATCTACTGCAAATTCATGTAGTTTTACTAATTAATTTACGCCATGTATGTGGTCATTGTAGACTGTTTATATCTTAATGCTACTCAATGTTTCATACATATTTGCCGTTCAAAAAAAATGATTCATACATATTTGTGTGCATATGTAGTGTGTTACAAAAATCCATTCTTTGCAAATTATCAGCATTGAAATATGATGGTATCTCTTTATGTTAACCAACGTTGAGGTCTTTTATTCGATTGTTAGTTTTAACACCGGAAAATGAAGTACTTGGTTATAGTTTTCGTTGGGGTCTTTTATTCGGTTATAAGTTTTAACACTGGAAAGTGATTATCATACACAAATCGGCAATAAGAATCATAGGTGATTCTCTTGCAGATGAGTCGCGGATGATTATAAACTGTTATAAATAAAGACATAGTAAAAGAAAAAGGAAAATGATTTGCATGACTAAACTTCATGCCTAAAGATATGCCTAACTCTAAGATGATGACACATGCAAAGATTAATGGTGAGGATTATGAAAGAGAAAATGTACATTCCACATGTCACATGGTGAATTGTTTAGTCATATGAGTTAGGTCTCCCTATAAGACCTCATCAATAATTTAGAAATAAATAGAGCAAATGATTGAAAAAAGTATCATACTTGCCACAATTTTCTTTTGTGGGTAGCGAACAAATTTTTTTTCTTTTGTGGGTACTTTTCTTTGATCCTTTTTAGGGTATTTTGCGAAATTTTTGGAAATTTTTGCCCCTCTTAGCTAATAGAAATTTTTTTCCCCGAAGGGCAAAAATGTCACATAGTACCCTAAAAAGGAATAATTTGAAAGAAGAGTACCCACAAAAGTAAAAAAATTTGTTCGCTACCCACAAAAGGAAATGATGGCAAATATGATACTTTTTTCAATTATTCAATTTTTCTGTAGTATTTCCCGCCTAAATGTTTCCCGCCTAAATGTTCCCGCCTAAATGTTTCCCGCCTAGTTGTTTCCCGCCTAATTATTTCCCACCTAAATGTGTCACTATCTATGTCACTCTATATATATATATAGGTGTCACTCTTATCATAAAAGATGTATAATACCATACACACATCACATATACTGATATCTCATCTCTCCTACGCATATAACACCACATCAGTATATACATACATATTAACACATCATAATGCATACATAACATGCTTATACATATATGATAAATCCTCTACCTACGAGGTTCTGACTTGATCGTCGGAGGGTGGTTCCCGGAGCTTCGGCCTCGGGGCTCCTTCTAACGGGTTCTTTCATGTTTGTAGCATACTTCAAAGCTCGGGACAAGGATGAATGGCACGAGAGAGCCGTCAAGATCAACCCAGCGGAAAAATGCTTTGACATTGGCGCCATCCGTGGGACCCGTCATTCACTCTACCGGAGCTAAGAATGATAGGTCTCGCTTCCAAACTTACTGCTTTGGAGGTGGTTCGTCCATCATCCGGAGGTGGTTCGTCCACCATCCTCCCTTCGGTATGACTTCATCCGGAGGTGGTTCGTCATTCACTCTACCAAGAGTTAAGAATGATGGGCAGCATTTTCGGTCCGCTTATGGACGTTCAGTACAAACCTCCGGAACGGACGTTTGGTGTAAATATCCGGTGAGGACGTCAAGTACAGACCACAGTACGAATCTACTAAGGGTCATCCGGTGTGATTTCCTTCGGTCGAGTAGTCCGAAAATACTGCCGCTCGGAGATTTCGTGTTATTCAGAGGTACCGCCTCGTTCGGTTGTACTTGTAACGGGTTTCATCCGTATCCCGAACAAAACGAGGGACGTCCGGTATGTGCTCGTTTGTTTTCTGTGACATCTCACATCTTCATCTCTGTAAGTCCTTGAAACTCACCTTCATTCTTTCTTGCTTTGTATGTTAAATTAAAAGTAGCTATCCGATTTGTTGAGTAGCCAGTGCTGACTTTATCCTTTTGATGGGAACCAAAGCTAGTATGTACTAGTATAACCTATATACTAGTATTAATTATATTAGTAAAAGAAAAAAAATGACCTATCACTAAAGTATTTTGGATCTCCTCGGTTCTCACCCTAGAATACTAGTCAAACATTATATGAGTAAGTAGGATGATGTTGATTTATCCTATATACAATTAATTATTTTTGCTCTTTAATGTTGAAATTTGAAAATAAAGAAATTAGTATGAGTAATATACTACTTCATGGCATTTATATCTAATATGCTACTTTATCTCACATGTTTATGTCATGCGTGCTAATTTATGATTGTTTATGCTAAACGAGTTATTAAAGCATATTAAAGTATATCCTAACAGGTAGAGTATGATATTTGACTAACTTTTGTTGAAAATGAATAATACTTTTAAAAAAAATGCATGTTACGAAGGCCATGTTAAAATAGATGATTCACAATATTGAAGGTAATAAATAAGCATATTCGAAGACAATATTATTGCTTAGATGTAGAACTTCTATAAAGCACAAATTGTGACAAGTTATGTTATCACAATGTCGGTACCTTTCTATGGTTGCATATTTCATACACCTAGTATCTTAAAAAATGTATATGCGGCCATAAAGGTGCATAACATAAGTGACAACCTATCATGTGTTAAAATTACAACTCGTGGAACACTACATGCCAATACAAAAGCTTTAAAAAGTATTGATGCAATATAAAATAAGTTTAGAGAGCTCGCTTTTGTTAAGAATAAATAGGTTAATAGTTAACATATGTGTGCTACCTCTAAGCATTAGTTTTTTAAACGTTGAAAGGACAAACTAAAATTTGACAAAAGTGCTCGGATTTGTTTGCTAATTAATAAATAAATAATAAGGCACAAATGACCACATAAAAAAATATAGCTCAAATGCAACTGAGTGGGAGCAACCATTTTTTAAGTCTGCATAATAACCTATAGTTCAAAATTTATTCATGAGCAAGAAACACAAATTGTAGGCATAGCTAACACTGGCAGCCAATGGTCAAATCACTGTTTTGAAAAAGGAAGAAAGCAACAAAACATTTTACCCAAGTATCTTTTAGTACAAGAGCATATCACATTTTTATATAGCCATAAAGCAAGTAAACGGTCACTGTCATGCTTTTAAGAAATTTTTTCTTTACTCATATTGAACATGGGTGCTACTATTCATACGCGGTCTACCCTTTACACTGCCAATCAAATCATAGGCGTGGGTCTCCTTTGTCCTCCCTCTCTCTCCCACATGCCGGTTGTGGGTCCCCCCCCCCCACATGCAATTTTTTTAATTTATTTGATTGTGTATAGTTTATTTTGTGTGTTATATTTAATTTGTGTAGTGTTTTTATATGTATATAGTGTATTTATTTGTGTAGTGTTTTTATATGTAGAGTATTTATTTGTGTAATGTTTTTATAAACATTTTTTATAAACTTTTATAAACTTTTTATAAACTTTTTTATAAACTTTTTTGTAAACTTTTTTATAAACTTTTTATAAACTTTTATAAACTTTTTATAAACTTTTTTTATAAACTTTTTATAAACTATTTTATAAACTTTTATAAACTTTTTATAAACTTTTTTATAAACTTTTTATAAACTTTTTATAAACTTTTATAAACTTTTTTATTAACTTTTTATAAACTTTTTATAAAAAGTTTATAAAAATAACGTAAAGTAAATACCATATAAAACACTACACAATTAAAAACACTATACATATAAAAACACTACACAATTAAAAACACTATACATATGAATAAACACTACACAATTAAATTAAATTAAAAAAAAAAAAAAAATTGGGTACACTACACAAATAAATACACTATACACACTCTTTTAAACGAGATGAATAATCTTCATATGTCGTAAATGTTGTTGTATTTAAATAATATGTTAACGTTGACGTTTAATTTAATAATAACAGTTGTTGTTGCAGTTATTTAATGTGGTAATATTTAACGTGCTATTATACAAACTAAATAATTATACATGTACAATACATTATTATACACACACTTATTTCTATTTAAAAAAAAAAAAAAAAAAAGGCAAAGGGGACAAGGGACAAAAGTACCCCTACTATTCATAGAGAGGTTGAAATAAAATTATAGCCACCGTATGAACCCATTGAACATATATGTGTATTTGCTACCCCTATCATTTGTCTTATGGAATAGACTTGTATGTGTGAAAAGTATTTATTTTTAAACAAAAGTGAGGTATAAACAAAAACCAACATTTTCTATACGCTTTTTGATAAGAAATTTATCCACCGTGATCACGTTTTTCCAAATCATTTTTATCGACTGAAAAATAAAACAAATAAGGCGATAGACAAGCGACACAATGTTTGACAACTCAAAATTGTTTATCGTATGGCTTGTGATCAACTACATGTCATGAATTGCTACCTTCCGCACTAATTAGACATACGTGATTATACTGCCTTGTTATGTCGAATTCAATATATTTTACACATACACATATGCTAAGAACTCAGCCATACTAACTTAATTGGACAAGTGAATATTTAAAATGTTATGGATACCTACCTTGTTGAACACTAAATAAATAAATAAATAATAAATAAATAAATAAAATTTTTGATGTAGGATTTTTGCGCGCATCATTTTACATCACTATTAGAATATTGCGAGAACACTTTAGATAAGATAAATGTGCATACTTAAAAATATAACTTTAAGTTACTGATATTATATTATCGTATAGACCTTTGATAATATAGATCTCGATCAACGTGTTTAGCACCTAAACATTATACATTAAGAAGTTGTATGAATTATTGAAAAGGTCACACAACGCTCAAGTTACTTTCTCAATACGTTAAAAGCACCTTTTGCTATATGAATCCAACGCCCTAGTAAACTATAGCTAGCAAGGTCGAATTCGCGAGATGATAATGATATGAGCATCCTTTTGGTCAATTTCGCCTTCGGGGTTATACATCCGAAATTGCGATAAGCAACCTTGCTCTAGTTGGCTCTATATTCTATAAATAACCCATATTGACCATAACATGAAAGGCGAACAATTTGTTCAACCTATAAGCTTGTGAAATGCCTATGGATTAAGAATAAGTGAAATATGGATTAAAACTAAATGTGATCTTACTCGCTCAAGTTTAATGCTTTTTAATTTTTGAGGCTCAAGATGATGAGTCGATAATTTTCTTGTCATGTGAAACATTGTCTTGAAGTGATGACATTTGGAACTTACTAATCAACGATCGATCTCTTATATTCGGTACTAAAGTGTTACATATAGATCTTTCGGTGTTTGAAAATCAAGTATAAAGAAATGGTTACGAGCCACTATTATTTACCATTACCAACAAGTGATATATATATATATATATATATATATATATATATATATATATATATATATATATATATATATATATATATATGTAACCGATGTCTTAAAATATTGGAACATAATGTTGAATGAACGATAGTTGCCATTCAACCGCTGAGCATGAGAAACACCACATGTTTGACATTTGACATCCATGAGTAATGTCATTATCAATTGTTACTTATGTTATCTAATACTTTGCTCTTTTTAAGTTCAACGATACTAATAAACATTAGCACCATTGAACTGGAGGGAGTATAATGGCGTTCATAGGATGTTGCGGTCCTGCTATGACCTGATTTTTGTTTTGATGAAAACGAAATGATGTGTTTATCATACCTAACACAAAAAAGCAAAAGAGCTTTCATGTTTCACTTTGCAGGGACAATTGTATGAGGTTCCACATGCATAACATTTACAAGAAATAAGACATAACATCATAGTGACTCTGGCGGAGACCAGCTACCTCTGACCATGCACCCAAAAACCCAACGGTTATAACTATTATACCCCCGTAAGTGCAACGACACTAGGGAGGGCCCATATACCATTCGGTTAGGCACCTGCGTACCCCCAAATAATGCTAAGTCATTAAGGGAAGAGCCGAGGCATATTCGCCCTAACGACATGCAGATACCCCGAAGGCGTGACGACGCCAGGGATGAGCCCCCAGGTACATTTACCAACAGGCGAAACATTACCCCCAAAAGTGCTAAGTCACTAGGGAAGGCCAGGGTATATTTACTTACGGGCATAATTTACCCTCGAAAGTGCCAAGTCACTAGGGAAGGCCGAGGTACACCAACCAAAAGGCATAATTTACCCCCGAAAGTGCCAAGTCACTAGGGAAGGCCGGGGTATATTTACTTACCGGCATAATTCACCCCAAAAGTGCCAAGTCACCAGGGATGAGCCGAGGTATATTTACCAACATGCAAAACATTACCCCCAAAAGTGCTAAGTCACTAGGGAAGGCCGGGGTATATTTACTTACGGGCATAATTATATTCCGAAGATGCAGGGTACCAAGGACGTCATTGCTATACCCGGAAGAGCCGGTCACTAGGGGCGTCATTAATCAAACAACTCAAAATGGGATGCATGATATCTCACAAGTACAAAAAAGAGATGAGGAAAAGACATGTATGGCTTTCACCTTGATCGACAATACAATTTCTTGGGTGGTTCACGACCATTCGAAAGAGTTATGAAAAATGTATATATATAGAGAGAGAGAGAGACAAGACAAGATTTAAGTATAGCACCATTGACTATATGTCAACAAGACTATATTGAGGGATATGATGACGTATGTGGTCTGATAGACCCAACTTACCTAATGAGGCACATGCTTATGGGCCACTTGACAAACCACTCTAAGATGGTCACTAGATGAAGGGCATGACCGAATGACACAGGCCGAAAGGCCATAAGGTATTCTTTAAAAAGTATTACATCATCAGTCTTTTACTAATAATGCAATCTGGGGATATCTTGACGTATGTGTCCGAAGGACACGTCGAGAGGCGGATACAACACTTGTCCGAACGACATGTGTCGAAAGGCGCAAAGACACTCTCTAAGTATTGCACCATCGGTCTTCAACCAATAGTACAATACTGGGGGGGACATGTCGACGTATATGGCCAAATGGCCTATGTCGAATTACCCTAGACGAAGGAATGCTTCCCGCCTAAATATTTCCCGCCTAAATGTTCCCGCCTAAATATTTCCCGCCTAAATATTCCCGCCTAGTTGTTTCCCGCCTAATTATTTCCCACATAAATGTGTCACTATCTATGTCACTTTCTCTCTATATATAGGTGTCACTCTTATCATAAAAGATATATAATACCATACACACATCACATATATCGATATCTCATCTCTCCCACGCATATAACACCACATCGATATACATACATATTAACACATCATAATGCATACATAACATGCTTATACATATATGATAAATCCTCTACCTCGAGGTTCGACTTGATCGTCGGAGGGTGGTTCCCGGGCTTCGCCTCGGGCTCCTTCTAACGGGTTCTTTCATGTTTGTAGCATACTTCAAAGCTCGGGACAAGGATGAATGGCACGAGAGAGCCGTCAAGATCAACCCAGCGGAAAAATGCTTAAACATCTCTATAGGTGAAAGTGTACAAATTATCGTGGTGAAATTTATTCTTGCAAACAGTATTTATTTATCTTCATTGTGGTGCAACTTATAAATTCTATTGCTCCCCACAAAACTATGAAAAATTGTATTTTGCTTTTCTTTGTGAGTATGACATACATCACTCAATCATTCAACCTGTAAAGTATTTTGCATCATTTTATATGCATTTCTTGAAGTGGTTGGTAGTGCAATAAAAGTTTAAACCACAAGTTTAAGGACATTCTTTGCGTTAATAAATATTATAAAAGTTAATGAATTGGTATACATTTTCGAGCTAGTGAGAATGTGGCTGAATTCATATTCTTGCTTTCAGTCACAATTACGCAACTCGAAACTGTAAATTAATCATTACACAATGTGTCTGGATATGATATAGCATATAACCATAGTACATTTCAATTCTTCAACCAATGTGGGATAGATGCATGGCTGAGAAAACTATTAACAAAAAAATTAACCAAGTAACCAAGTAGTAACTGTTGACTTATACATTTTTAACTTTAGGTACCATTAATGAATTTATGTGCTTACTTAATCACGTTTGACTCTTGAAAAATTGACGATACTCGGATAAATGATACGAAGGTCAAATACGATTGCAAAGTGACGAGGAAAATCATGGATTAGGAGACTAATCCAAATACGCATAGCCGATATACTCTCCGGTAAATAATAAGCATTTTATTTTTGTAACCAATGTGGGATGTAAGGTTGAGATGAACTTTATATTACTTATGTTATTGACGTACCTAAATGTTGACTCGTGCATTTTCTGTATTATACACTACCCTTTATGTGTTTACTCACTAATCGTTTATCTTTTGAGGAGTTGAAGCTGCTTTGATGAACTATGTTAAGCATAAGTACGAATGTACGATCATGAACTGATAACGCATTTAATGGGATCCAGCTGCATAATATATCGACCTCTTACTCCGAGATTTACTCTTTAACTCATTTGTTTTACTATCGATAACGTATAAATTTGAAACCACCATATAAATGCATGCTCGCTCCCTAATTCCTATAGAATGGGATCCCCCTAAAGGATTATGCAATACCACAACCGCCATTGGACACAAGTCCGCAGCCAGGATGGATGGAGCGGGGAAGAGTAGATTGAAGGCAAAGATTCGAAGATTTCACGGGGACTAGAGGCGTAGTCCGGGACCAAGCGCTCCTTGACCACGTCCTCATAAAGAGGAGTTAGCTCCAATTCATGAATCACGTGGCTTACCCAGAAGGCAAGAAATATATTATAAGAAAGGAGTGGAGACCAAATCTTTCCGTGTAACTCCCAAGAATAGCGGAAAGTCACACGTGCAAACAAGATAGCTTGGATTTCAAGGGACAAGACATCGGGCTCAAGATGACCATTATAAACTCTCAAAAAATTCTGGATCGTCTATAGTTCGAGACTTCGAGAAGATTCAGTTACCATCATTGTCCTTAGTGAATCGTGTGATGATGGGTCTGATACACCAAATAACAAATGTACTTTCCGGGCTCATTTCGGGGCCAAATAATTTAAAAAGTGAGATATTAAAAAAAAATTATATCATTCTTATTATTGATTTCTTGTTTATTTGCTTTGCTTCTTTGTCGTTGGTTGTAGTTAAGAGAATATTACCGATCATGTTTAAATAAATTTGAGAGAATCTCGATCTATATTTTTTCAAGTTTAAAGTAGTTGATAAGTCATGGATTATGACATTTTTATTTTTGTAGTAACAAAGCATTCTAATATTTGGTTTGCATCATATATTTTCCAATATCAAATTCAGAATTTTATTGTTTCAATCAAGTTTATCTTAGCACATAGTATTATTTTTGTCCTTGTGCTGTAACTATTAATCGTATAATGCCCACAAAAAACTATGAGATATCGTGTATTTTACGTTTAATTTCTTAGACAAATAACTACACCGTCTTGCTTTGTAAAGTAATTATGGATCATAAATCTCTAAAATTAAAAATATTGGACACACATTAACAAGAGAAAGTACAACTAAAATTTAAGAAATCGTATTAATTTATGACGTTAACTCGTGACTGGGTCCAATT
Source organism: Chrysanthemum lavandulifolium (assembly GCA_022545495.1). Lineage (NCBI taxonomy): Eukaryota > Viridiplantae > Streptophyta > Magnoliopsida > Asterales > Asteraceae > Chrysanthemum > Chrysanthemum lavandulifolium. Next base: position 20,774,038 of record CM040244.1, on the reverse strand, counting down.
CAATTTTGTCATTAAACTCCAACAACAAGACAACATCATAAACATAACACTAATCCAAACACAAATGGCTAATATACTCTCCTGTATATAAACAAAGATCATTTTATTTCTTTAACCAATGTGGGATGTAAGGTTCTTAAATGTTGACTCGTGCATTTTCAGGATTATACACCACCCTTTATATGTTTACTTACTAATCGTTTATCTCTTGAGAGTTGAAGCTACTTGGATGAATTAAGTCAAGTTTAAATACTATATTCCTCACTCTCGAATAGGTGAACTTGGTTCGTTCAATTCTTAGGGAGAAGAAGAATGGGAATGAATGGGAAGACTAGAGTAGTCTCTTGATTAGCCGGAAGGAATTAGTCTCCACTGGCCTCATTCGAAGAACGAACAAGAAAAGGCTTATTGTTTACGTAGGATATATCGATGTGGTCCAATGGCTAAAGCTTATCATGAACCGATAACACAATTAATGGATTAGAAGATCCAACACGAGATACTCTTTTTCATTCCTTTTCGTGTAGGTTCATTCTTTTCCGATTTTCTTTGTTTGATTGTGATAGGTACACTATTATGTAATTTTTCACTTTTTCAAACAAAAATGTATTTAATCCATTGCTTATTTACTTTAGGTGATCTATTTCGAATTTCTTGTAATGTGTTTTTGACATTGTCGTGTGAGTTTTTATCATGTAGGAGAGATCGTTTTCTTGTCGTTTTTGTTATGGAATTGATCATTAATTCATCCGAGTTTCAAATTAGTTACTAACTAATTATGTACCCCATAAAGAAATAGATTATCAATCTTACTAAATAAAATATTTGGGGTTCACATAAAAAAAAAAGGTTTTGAAGTTTATATGAATTTACAGAATGTGATTATAAGTCGCGTCATAACCTCAACTTATAACATGACTAAAGAAATAGCTACCAACATTTTCTTTCTTAAACCAAAGTGAAGTTTTACTAATTCAACGTGTACCATATACATACATGGACATCATTGACACTCATATCATTGACCTATGTAATAAGTAATAACTAAGAAGGACACAACATGTTCCAACTCTATCACAACAATGTAATATCGACTAGCGAGCAAGGATTTAAGTTATTGGGCATTTCTAATGATGGACCAAATCTTAGCCCTTTCCCATGTTGTTTTACTTATTCAACGTGTACATATACATGCATGGCCATTATAGACCAATTATCCTTCAAAGCTACTCGAACAACTAATTAATTGCATTTGATTAGTTATTAAGAGTGACTTTTTTTTACAACTAACAAAGCATTTCTCTATTTGAATTAAATCGCAAAATATGTCAATTTTGATTCACGGTTTCCTTTGTTTGAATCAAAATATAATCTTGCAACAGTGTTTGCTTTTGTCATTGCGAGGCAACTTTTTTTTTTTTTTTTTTTTGAACTATCATTGCGAGGCAACTTAAAAATCTTTTATAATAGATAACTAAATCATATATCAAAAGTAAGTACTGTGTTTTTGTTTGAGTAGTAACCATCACTATCTAATTATAGGTAAAAGCCCCTAATTTTTTTTGTATGAAAAAGGACTTGTGAATTCTTTTGAAATTATTTCTTATGTTAGGAAGTATAAAAAAGTTAGGTGCCGCTTAGTTGTGGAATTTTTTTTTCTCTTTTTCCGTTTCTAAATTCCTTGAGAATAGAATAGTTTTTCTTCTCTAAAAAAGAGTTGAAAATTTTAAAAACTCTTTTCGTTGGAGTTATATTTTTTCCTTTTTTTTAACTGATAAAAAATTATAACAAATTGCGACGGTGGTAGCGACGACGGGTGGTGGCGGCGACAGTGGGCGGTAGAAGATGACACAAGAGATTAGGTGTAGAATGGTGTATGTGTTTTTTTAGGAGTTTGAAAAAAAAAATGAAAAAAAAAAATGAGAATGATAAAATGGGCTTTTCAGTTTTTTAGTTAAGATTTAGAAAATGAGATTTTTTTTTTTTTAATTATTGAAAAAAGGTGTGACTAAACGGATTTTCATATTTTTTATTTTCACATAAAAAATTTCCTAGAAAAATAAGATATTTTTCAATCAACTAAACGCACTCTTTAGAGTTTATAACCATTTTTCTATGTTAGAAGTAATATGTTGAAGTCATACTCTTACATTCAACCTATCAAACCCCATTGAAAATTGTCTATTACTCCCTCCGTCCCAAATTATAAGTCTATTTTGACTTTTTCAATGTCATTTTATTTCAACTTTGACTTTAATTATTTCTTTTAGCGTTATATAATACTTAATGTAAAATATATAAACGAATATGTGATTTAAATGCATTTTTATTGGTATATTTTTTATCAAGTATTTTATAACATAAAAAGAAATAATTAAGGTCAAAGTTGGAAGGAAAAAACTTTGAAAAATAAAAAATGAACTTATAATTTGAGACGGAGGGAGTATTCTACACATGCATGATGCATATACAATGTAGCATATAACCAAAAAAAATCAGTAAGGTAAGTAGATATTGACTCATGCATTTTTTTGTAATATCTATACCATGTATAAAAAACACATCTACGTAAAACTTAAAAAGAGTAACGTTGTTAGACTAAATATCTGTATTTATAAGTCAATGCAATTTCTTAAATACTTAAATAATAGATTACAGTTTAAGCCAGTAACTCTCTTTACTCTCACTTACTCAACAACCATATACACACAAAACTAAAATTGCATATACAAACTAATGCTATTATACACCGTCGTTATAGGTAAGTAACGTGCAGTAGAGTTTAAACTATCGATAGTAAGTTTTAACTTGTTTATAAAGTGACAACGCGAGTTATTGATTCGTAGATCCTGAACACTCAACAACATATGATTTTTTTTACCATTGATTTCATGCGTGAGTATTTAGTTTTTCCGTTCTACTTTCTTTGGTTGTGGTCGAGGGGAGATTCAATGAACATCAAAACATACAACACGTCTTTTATTTCTTAAATTACATGCCATGAAGTTTAGAGTGGTTGGCATGTTTCTTGTTTGTGCTTTGCATCTATAACAGGAAATCATATTTGCATTTAAGTTAGCTTAAGCCCAAACTCGATTGCTCCGTTAAACGCTATATTCGATGGAATCTATGTATCACCTGCAACACTAATAAATATGTAATCAATAGTTCGAGGTGGGCTTTAAATCACCGGCCTTGGTAGCCGTCGATGATGGGTTCTTGGTAACGTGATGGTGATTGTTTGGTTATAGGGGTGTTAAATCGGTTACATTATCGGGTTATTCGGTTTATTCGGTTCGGTTAAAATTTTTTGGGTCAAATCGAAAACCAACCGAATCGAATTCAAATTTGATTCAACCGAACCTAAAACCGAACTAAATAGCGAAAAACCAAACCCCTATAACCGAAAACTGAACCGATTAACCTGAATTACATATTTTTAATTATTTTTTCATTTAATTATACATATTTTTAGCACAAATTTTTTTCAAACTTAAATAATGTTATATTTATACTAAAAGGGAGTTTTAGTAAAAGAAAAAAAATCATATAAATACATAAAAAATATATATTTATATGAATTTGGTTTTCAGTTTGGTTTTTGGTTTTCATTGTAAAAACCATATCCAAACCGACAACTGAATATTTAGTTCGGTTCGGTTTGGTTTTGACCAATTCGGTTCGATTATAAATTCAGTTCAATTATTTTCGGTTCAGTTTGGTTTTGGTTACTATGGATATTACCCGATCCGTGAACACCCCTATTTGGTTATGTAAAGCCCACGTTCTGGTTGCTCACTCTCCTCTATTTATTTCTTTGACCAATTGATACGTTGTAAACTATAGACGAGTGAGTTATGAATAGATGTATCAAAGAAAGAGAATCCTTTGGTCAAGATACATTTCAAGATTTGGAAGTACTGTTACCATTGTACTTAGAGATGGCAAAAAAATCCGTACCTGATGGGGACCCGATCCCCAAACCCGATTTTGACCGGAGAATCCCCGAGTTGACCGGGGATGGGGACGGGGATGGGGAATCCTCAAAATATGAAACCGGGGATGGGGCGGGGATGGGGATAACATAAATCCCCGAACCCGACCCCAACCCTGACTCCGATCTTTCTAGTGTATAAGTATTTAGAATTTATATGTTATATCCATATTCGATTAACATGTATATGTATATGTATACATGTTTATGAGTATCGACATGTATATTTTTACGCATATGTGATATTTATAGAATCAAGTACCTTTAGAATTAGAAACATAAACACCAACTACATCTTACTTATTTTCTTGTCCAAATAGACACATGATACATATTGTTTTTATATTATATGTGATGTTACAATGTTGAGAAAGCTTTAAAGTTGAATTGAAATCGTAATGAATCCAGCTATGTGTGATGTACGCACGTTTTTTGAAACACTTTATGAGTTAAAATTCTTTATATTTTCGATGAGTTGGTGGAAAATTTATGTTAGTTCGTAAGGATTGAAAATCCCCGAATCCCCACGGGGATCCCCCGATCCCCATTGAAGGCGGGGATGGGGATGTTAAGCAATTCCCCGATGGGGACAGGGATGGGAATGGAGAATGAAAACGGGGATGGGGATGGTAAATACAATCCCTGACATTCCCTGCCCCGTTGCCATCCCTAATTGTACCACCAAAATAACTATATCTAAAATATTGCATCTCTTTCACTTAGGTTAATGCACTTGAGCATATTCACACGTAAATATATTTTAGAAAAAGTTTAACACAAATGTCAAGAACTTATGCAAGTTCTTCCACATGATAATCGACAATGGGGAAAACATATCACGTCGACGTATCAATCCACATGAAAAACACTTCGAGAAAAAAAAAAGTGTGTTTGTTAGTTATTTTTATATTAAAGGTGAGAATGAGTCCTTTGATATGTGAAAAAAATTTAATATGTAAAATAACTATCCTCTTGCAATATATACACAATAATATATGAAGTATCACTTCTCAACACATGTCATCCAATCATCATTAGTATCTTAGCGAGCAACATTTTATTTCTTTATTTATATATGAGATTAATAATTGACATTATTTATCAAAAAGTATCTTAAACAAGTTATCTGCCTCACATTTTTATCCTTGTACCAAACCCGAATGTATCATTAACAAGTTACGCGTATCACATTATTCCTTCAAAACCAAACCCAAAAGGCCAAAAGTATCATAAACAAGTTCTTTGCCATATTTCAAATTGGTTTAACTTCTGAAAAATTTCAGGCGATGTAAAGTTTTATGTTACTTTTCTTAAATTGATAATCTAACTTTCATAAGCACAATTATGGACTCGTAACCTTATTAAGACATCTTTTGGACATAATTGTTAAGAATTAAGTTGAAAAAAATTAGGAACTTGTATAATGTTTAGGATAACCCTGCTGTTGTTGTTTCAACTTTTATTTCAATACCATCAACTAGGGCGTACCCAAAGTATATACAACTTCTCAACACATACATTCCACATACAATTTTGTATATAACCTAGGAACCTTTTATGTCTTAAACCTATGTGGGATGTTTGGTTCTTTATCAAAAAGAAATAAGCAAGGTACCTAAATGTTGAAAAATGCACTTTTAGTATTCTATTTCATACCAGTCACGTGTTTAATATACATTTTTTAAAATCTATTAATGGATTCGTAGATCCTTCTATGGAGTACAGTTCATACTATTGGTTTCATGTGGGTTTACTCTAAATTTTTTGTTCTTCTATCTTTGGTTGTTGCCATGGGGAAAATCGACGTAGATGCTACACATCTTTTGTTTCTTGAATTACAAGCCATGAAGTTTAGTGTCGTTGGTATTGTAAAGTATTTTTCATCTAAACTTTATTCAAGTAACTAGCTATGTTTTTTTATTTGGATTGTATGTTATTGTTTATGATAACCGTTTGTATGTCCGTGTGTATTGTGAGTTAAGCATTGCCATTTTTTTGGTTTATGGTTTTAGTTATGTCAAGACAAAAAACATAGTTACGACTATTACTTCCGGTATCATCCAAGATTTCATTATGCACGTAAGTTTTTGGCAAAATTTCACTCAAAAACTTGCTTCTGCTTGATAAGAATGGGTGCAACATCAACTTGAACATATAACAAGGCTTCAGTAGTTTCATGGTATTAGGTGTATGGTGTTAACATCATTACATCCTAATGTAAAAGTTCATAGTCGCGAGATTTAACAAGTCAAGAAAAATAATCAATTGATGACTAGTTCAACTATTTTTGTTTCCAAGACTACTAAATTGAGATTTGCCAATCAACATAATCCAAAATCCAATTGGAGCTATATTTCTGCACATAAAGAGGATGTAGGTGTAGCCTCGAGAACTAAGAGAAGATAACAAGAAAGGACACTCCAAATTATGTTCTTCCAAATCGTGTAAAAAGGCTTGAATTGAAGCTTTTTGGAGTTGAGCAATATAATTGGTAAAGAAGGTAGTTTAAAGCACATAAAAGAGTTCAGAAGTTAAAAATGAAAAATAGCATGTTGATTCGATGAAGTAAACTCGATAATTCTAATGAGGCTAATGGTGTCACTAATTTAACGAATTTGAACATTTTTATTCAAGGTATGAAATATCAAGTAAGTAATATAGTGAGCTAAACTTGTTTGTTTGTCTGCCAAGTGTGTTAAGACATAAGACATCGATCTTTCATGTCAGATATAGGTTGTGATCCATTCACACATATCAGTGTATCATCCATTAATCATGTTAATATTATTGTCATATATTATATATATAACAATATTAACCACTTAAGGGTGACCTAGTGGTAAAAGAGCTTATGACTATCACTATAAAATGTTTGAGGTATCAAGTTCAATTCCTGCTATATGCAAACAACCTTAAGTGGCCACGCTAACCTCCTGAAAAGGGAGGGTTTTACCTGGTTTGAGTCTGTGTGATGGTGAGTTCAAACCCCATGAATTAGTCGGTCAAAAGGTCGAAAATTGACTATTTAGTACAAGATGTCGATGAAATTCAATTTCAATAGTTGGGCTTTGTGAGCCTGAGAGGACGAATGTATTTTCGGGGCTTGATTATGGGCAAAATAATTAGTTCAGGATGAATTATATTATTTGGCTAGATGAGCTATCTAAGGATAAGCCTTTTAATAACATGGTTGTGAATTGTGATGGTGGTTAAAAGAAGTTTTGGAACTTGAACATCTTCTATGATCTTTTATTAAATTTGAGCATTCTTGAAATTAGTTAACTGTGAAAGTTTTGAAGCTAAATTCCTATTTTGACCTTAAAATAGTGTTTTCAGTATGTCAGTCTTTTGTTAAGTCATTTTTTTGGTTGGCTTGTTTTAGATTCGTGATATGTAGTGCGGCCGACACATATTATGTCTAATTGAGTTATGGATTTAACGTGTCATAAAGTTTAGCGTATTTTTTTACAGTGTAGAGCTTTAAGGATATGAGATTGATTCAAGTACGTTACGGATTTTGATGCATCAAAGAAAGACATTTCTTTGACCGAAGTACAAAACTTTAAGATTTTGAGAGAATGATATGGAAGTTATATATTTGTTAATTATGTAAAAACATTTACACGCATATAAAGAATCTAGCACAATTGGTCAAGAACTTATATAAGTTCTTCAACATGATGTTTGAGCATCGAAAAACAATTATTACATAAAGTATCACACCGTTTTAAAGGTTTGTACAGAAAATATGAGAATTTATTAGTTTTTGGACTGTATAAAGTATCACATCATTTAAAAAAAAAATTTAGAATTTATATTAGTTTCTGGAACACGCTGCCCGAGATGAAGAAACATGTTTTCATCTCTTGGCAACTAGGTCCAACAACATAATACTAATCACAAGTTACAAATATCCATATACGACAGATATATAAAATGTCAAAAGTTTCTTTTAGTAACCTATGTGGGACTGTAAATAAATACAACCATTAGCAAAAACAAACAAGGAGTCTAATAATAACCATAACATCGTTTCAAGAAATTTATGAATTTATCGTCGACTAGTTTCACGATGAGTTTATTATTGGGATGGTGGGCTGTTTAACTTAACATGATATTCGAGCATCAAAATACAATTAGCCAAGAACGTAAAAAAATTAAAAAAAATAAAAAATTAGAGTATTTATATTAGTTATTGGACATTTGCGAAGAATATAAGATTTTAATTCCTACAGTTTCACAATCACGCCCAACAACATAATAACAACCTCAGCTCAAGATCAGATGTACAATGATAGATGTAAAGTATCAAACATTTCTTTTAATCACCTATGTGGGATTATATATCAATACAACTATTCGCAAAAACAAATGTTGAGGTCATGTCATTAACTTGGTTGAAACAATTAAATATGAACAAGTATCAGCATATATCCTTATATCTCTGATAAGTATAATGGTGATTTATGAACTCACCATTAAAATATTACGAAGTGTGAATCAATGATAGTGAAGTAATAAGGAAACCGACATAAATAAAATCATATTGTAAAATCAAGGCTACACCGGTGAAGGTGTTCAGACAATTTTTAATGGATTATCATTGTTTATGATATCGATCACCTTGTTTGGTACATCATAGAACAAACCTGTTAGTAAAAGCCTCAATTGACCCTTGACTAGAAAGCCGAGCCATAAAGTTTCAATCCTCCAAGCTAATTTTTGGCCCAACTATGAAACTCTAACAAGACGAGGCATTGATCAACCAAACCAAAGCGAAGCGAAGCTTGCGGCGAAGGTGCTTTATGTTTATGAAAATAGGCTTTGGCTCCTGCCGCCACGTACTTAGATGGACGCTCGTAACTAGTTCACTATCACTGATGATTTTTCTCCTTTGCCAAACGCTCAGTATTTGGTTGAGAAAGCTAATCAGACCAAGTTATTTACACCGAGAATGAATGTAGCCGGTCGGCTGTTGTATACAACTTACCACCATTTCATTCCCTTAACCTATGTGGGACTAAAGAGTAAAATGGTTTATACTAACAAAAATATATGTTATCCTAATCTCTACCATCTATGAAATTACTTATCAATTATGTATCATTGAACCTACTCAAATAACTAATTAATACAAAGTTTGAACCATTATATATATTGATTTGGTTAACCAACAACTCTATGACATGACGACATTGATCCAAACATTATGGACCCGAGTAGTTTAAGAAGTGGGAAAAGAAAGACTACAAGGCACTACAGTTTCATCCACACATTAAAGCCTTAGATTTTGTAAAGGTAAATTTTGAACTCCTTAAAACCTGTTAACAAGTGTACCAAGAGAAAAAGAGAGACTATAAAGTTTTGTAGATGAGATTTTTCTATACAGTTTACTAACCAAGCTTTAATTATTCAAATTAAATCACGTACTTTGTCAGTTGTGGATTTAAGATGATGTCTAGCTATATAGTTTTAACATTACAAAATTGAAAGTGTAAAACTTATTATCTGTGTTTTGGTTATATAGAAATATGATATGTTTGCATTCTAGTATGGCTAGCTAGTTTAAATTACTTATCTTTCACCATTAATATAAATCAAAAATTCTTCAATTACAAATTTTAGCAATTTATTTTTTATTAAAACAAAATCGATAATTTTAATCCTTTTCCTAAAAATAATATACTTTGAAACGGTAAATCGTTAAGCAACAAAAATACACCATCATAGCGATAATTTTTTTTTTTTTTTTTTTCACTAGACATGCACTTTGATATACTTTCGATGAACTATTTCTAACCTAGAGTATGTGCTCATTATTATCTTCTAAATATATCATGTTAATTATTACTGTACTAAGTTCCAATATACCTGTTAAGTTTCGATTAAATTGGCTTCGGAGATCGATCCTCCATTAAATTTTCAAGTTTAAAGCAATATAAGGGAATAGTTTGAAGTCTCAATTATAAACCTTCAAGCAAATTTTGGATCGTCTATAGTTCGAGACTTCGAGAAGATTCTTCAGCTACCTCCTTTTGGGCTTAGTGGTTTGTTTGATGATGGGTCTGATATGACAAATGTTATATCATTCTTTTTAATGATTTCTTGTGTATTTACTTTGATTCTTTGTCGTTGGTTGCGGTCAAGGGAAAAATTTATGTTTATATGATGGATTAATATTTTTTCAAATTTGCTTGTGAAAACACGTTACCAATCATATTCATACAAGCTTGAGAGAATCCCACTATAAATTTTCAAGTTTAAAGTAATTGATAAGTCATGGATTATGACATTGTTGTTTTTGTAGTAACAAAGCATTTCTAATATCTCGTCTACATCATATTCTTCTCGATATCATATTCAGAATATTATTGTTTCAATCAAATTTAGCTTAGCACATAGTATAATTTTTGTCCTTGTGCTATAACGATTAATAGTTTATTGTCCGCAAAAAACTACTAGTACGAGATATCATAATTTTACGTTTAATTTCTTAGACTTATGGATCATGAATCTCCAAAATTAAAAATATTGGACACACATTAACGAGAGAAAGTAAAACAAACTTTTAAAAAGTTATGAAATGGTATAAGTTTATGATGAGGACGCTGCATTGGAGTCCAATTCAATTTTATTCATTAAACTCCAACAACAAGTCAACATCATAAACATAACGCTAATTCAATCACGTATGGTTGATACATTCTCCGGTGTATAAACAAAGAGCTTTTCATTTCTTTAATCGATGTGGGATGTAAGGTTGACATGAACTTTATGTTAGTTTTCTTAATAAGGTACCTAAATGTTAACTCGTTGATATTAGTTTCTGAAGGCCATAATTTCACCCATTAATTTCATTGTTTATATAATTGGTGAAGTTTTAGCGTTTGGAAACATGAAATTAGCCTAGACACAAATGATTCGTATACACTGGTATATCAGCTAGCAAAATCTACTTTCTTGCTTTTATGTGGGATTGAAGGGTTGAAATGGTTTTTAGCTACAAATATCTTACTCTTTGACACATTCATTTTTACTATCCTAACCAACACCACCTACGTGCTCGTTACAAGTTTTGTATGCCTTTCGGAGCTACTTGAATAATTGATACCAAGTTCGAAAACTGTCATTAAGTGACCTCCACGGAGTACCCAAATTATCCACAAGTCCACAACATAATTCCATCACCGCAAACAATACGGAAATGATTTATTTAAGAAGAGGGAGAACGGAAAAGTTAAACCAACCTTGCCCGAAAACTAAACGAAGCATTAACAATTTAATCTCTTGAATAATTGATAAAAATTGTATGCGCGTTAACCTGTTAAAACTAAACATAGTACATTGATATAGGAGATTATTTTTCATATTTTATCTTCACTACAATTTAATTTACAAGGGCTCAAATATGTATTTGGTTTTGTTGGTACAAACTTTGGTCAGGAAATTGTTTAGTTTAAAAAAATGTTTTAGATATATTTTCATTGAAAAAGATACCAAGGTACATAAAAGTACTTAGAGACGAAACATAATAGTGTATGTTACTTATAAACCGTCTATATCTCGATGTTGTTATTGGTTGATACATGTTTAGCGCGTAAAAACTCCTTTTTTGCAAAATGTCAGCTCCGAAATATGATGAGATCTATTTGTTTTAACATTGCAGATGGGGTTCTCTCTGTAACTTTTGATTCCAACTAACATGTAACATTTGATATCGAATCGACTATTAGACCTTTCCACAAGTTCGAAGCCTCGAAGGTGGGTTTCAAACCTACAGCTACTGGGCTAATTAGTGGGCTCACTACTGGGCCAATTGATATACATAGTAGGCCATAAATTGATTCAAGTAACGAGATTTTAATTTCATTTAATTTGACTCATTTCTTGTTATATAGTTGCGTAAAATGTATCAGTGTATGTATCATGAGTTTGACGTTGGATGAAAATATATCGTAAAACCTTTTGACTAATTTATTAAAAAAAAATAAAAAAACAAGGGTAAACAAGATTGTATTTAATCCATTGCTTATTTATTTGAGATGATCTATTTCGAATTTCTTATAATGTGTTTTGACATTGTCATGTGAGCTTGTTATCAATTATATTCCCACATGTAGGAGAGATCGTTCTCTCATCGTTTTGTTATGGAATTGATCATTAATTCATCTTAGTTAATGTACTAATTCGCTTAAAGAAATTGATTATCAATCTTTGAAAATAAAATATTTAGAGTTCATATAAAAAAAAAAAAAAAAAAAAAAATCGAGCTTATACGAATTTACAAACTTGATTATCGAGTTACTAAATACTTTATTTAGTTCATCCATAACCAAGTTGTAAACATGATACTTATTCACAGACATAGAAGTCATGTACACTACAGTATATTAGCTACAAATATTTTTCCTTTTGAACCAATGTGGGACTAAATGTTGAGATGGCTTTTTAACGAAAAAGAGCTCAAGGTATCAACAATTTACTAGTTTAATGTATAGCATATACATGCTCATCATAGAACATTTATTCTTCAAAGCTACTCAAATAACTAAATTTTGTTTGTGCGCAGATGAAGTGTCTTAAAAATATCAGAACTTTAGAAGAAAGTATCAAACCTATAACATAATGCAAAACGTTAAAATTGAATATCAAAACAAAAGATAAAAAGAAAATCAAGGGTACCTCTAGCAAAAATAGGTTTATAGGCAGGACTCCTATTTTGAAATAGATGTATAAGAGAGGTATAAAGAAGCAGCCAAAACATTAAAATTGCATCACATTCTTCGAATTACTCTATTTTAGTTTGTGTTTTAATATTAATTTTTATATAGATTAGTTTTCCAAACTTCTAAAATTACTTCACTACAGGAAAAAGTTAAGAATTAATAATAATTTTCATGCAACCACCGACATTGCTCAATAAGTAATATTTCCATTGAGCAAGTGGATGTATTGCAAGAAAACAAGGTATTAATTTAACACAAATGATACATATGCACTATGGTATATTAGCAACCTACATTTCTATTAACTAATCTATGTGGGATTGAAGGTTGGAATGTTTCATCTAAAACTTACAAGTTACCCGAAGGATTCATGCACCTTTACTAACGTAATATACCAATGTACTTTGTTCAGTTGTAACAAGCTAATACATTTTCAAAGCCAAAAGTTTTGCAAGCTTCGTTTTGGAAACTATCGATCTTTATTACATTAAATCATAGTAAACTATCCAACATTTTTATAAACTATTTAAAACCTATACCATAATTCGATCTTTGTAAATGTGAAGTTTTTTGTTGTTAAAAAAAATTAAAAAAATAAAAACTTTATTTCAAGCTAGAAATCATAATACTAACCTTTACATATTCAATCCATAAACTTTATAGTATATAAATAGATTGTTTTATATCTCAATACTGCTAAATTATTGTTACGTGTTCGTGTTCATGTTTAGCGTGTAAAAACTCCGTAGTTGCAAAATATCAGCTTTGAAATTTGATGGTATTGATGTTAAAAAAAATGACGATATCATTTTGTTGTAACATCTTTTAGAATAAATTTTGACGAATACAAAATACGAAAAGCAGTCTTCTATCAATATTTCTATGTTTAACAGTAACAAATTAAGACGTATGGAGTATTATCTTTTCTAGACCAAAAGCTTTTCTAATATATGTTTTGAATACTATTAAGATCTTTTTATAAAGTATTAAACACAAAAACCGACATACTTGAGGCGAGAGTTTGTACATGCATACCCTATACATACTCTTCCAAAAGTAATTGTAGTGTAAGTTTTTAAATATATTTCTAATGGGTTAACACAAATGTTTGCATCCGACGCTGATTAAACCTATACCTTGATTCAAAACGTTAACAATACCTCAATCGTTGTAAATATAATGTTGTAAGTCGATAAGGGGAAAAAAAAGTCCAGATCTCATTTATATTTTCTAGCTGCTTATGAATACGTACCTTTTTTATTTAGCACATATTCATTCGAAGTTAGAAAGCATAATACTAATCTTAAAACATTCAATCCGCAAAGGCTATATTATATTAGATAGGAAAACCTATTTTCTTATCCTATGTAGGATTCAATGTTGAAATTATTTTAGTTAAAGATAGATGCTAAGGAACCTAAATCGATCTACTGCTAATTCATGCAGTTTACTAATCTCGATTGATACATATTGTGATATTGGTGTGCATATATAGGCTGTTAAAAAATCCATTATTTGCAAATTATCAGCTTTGAAATATGATGGAATATATCTCTCTATTTTAACATTAGATGAGATTGCCTATATACAGTTTGTCTCTGATTTTTAAGATATACAAGTTATTTGCCTCACGATTTTCTTTCAAAACCAAAACCAAAATCAAAATTATATTGTAAACAAAAATTTCCAACGGCTCTACCGGTGAAAGTGTACAAATTATCATGGTGAACATTATTCTTGCAAACGATACATATTTTTTTATTTTCATTGTCGTGCAACTTACAAATCAATTGTTCCCCACAAAGCTATTAGAAATTTGAAATTTTCTTTTCTTTGTGTGTATGACATACATCACTCCATCATTCAATTGTAAAGAGTACATATGCATTTCGAAGTGGCAATAAATAGTTTGTGACACAATTTACGGACATTATGTGTTAACAAATAGTATAAAAGTTAATAAATTTATATACATTTTTGAGATTGTGAGGATGTGGATGGATTCATATTCTTACTTTCAAACACAACTACACGACTCGAAACTCTATATCAATCGATACACAAGGTGTCCGGATACGGTATAGTATATAACCACAATACATTTCAATTCTTTAAGTAATGTGGGATGGATGCATGGTGAGAGTTTTATCAAAAAAAAAAAAAAAAAAAAAAAAAAAAACTACCGGGTAACTAAATGTTGAGTTATACATTTTAACATTCAATGAGTTTTTGTCAACTTTGGACACACGTAAATATGTATGTATTATCTTTACTACATATAGAGAGTGTATGGTCAAAACTTGAAAAGTGAAATTTTGAAAGTGGTGAAAAAAATGCATAGTGTAATTAATACTCTTATTAAAACACCATATTGCTTAAAAGTATAATAATTTATTCACATTGTACAACCAATTAAAAGCATATATACCAAATTAAAAACAACCAATTAAAACACCCATTATTAAAAAGTATAATAAAATTTTCACATATACAATTTAAACAAGCTACAACATAATTCAAAATACAAAATAATTAAACACACTAATTAATGTTATTTTTAAACCATCCTAAAATGAAAAGTACATTTATACACATTATACAAATTGATAAAACACATAAAACTTTATACAAGCTAACAAGTTGATGGTATATATAGTTTTTTTGAAAACCGGACCACCAAAGGGTTCAACAAGGAATCGGTGTCACCACTGGTTAGGCTAACTAATAAAAGCCATCCGAAAACGAACAATAGATAACCCGTTGAAACTGATACAAACTGGTGGAATTAGGTCTTATCGAAATCTATTTATCCGGTTAATCGTCACAGGATACTCTCCGCCGAAACGTGCAGGTACTCTGCAATACTATATATAAAGAAAAAAACAAAAAGTTAAAAGTTAAAAGTTGAAACTAAAAAAAAGAAATGGTGAAAACATATATATCAAAAGGAAACTATTAATACACATCGAAAACCGGGTTGACCCGGGACGCTTCAAACCCGGTGGGTTGACTAGGTTTAATTTGACCCGTTTTTTACCCGACCCATCGGGTTGACTCGGTTTAAATCGATCCGTTTTTCGATCGGAACGGTTCAACCGGTTGAAACACCCGGGTCGAACCGGGTTTCAAAACATTATGTTTAATCCCCAAATCTTCAAACTTTTATTATTTTTTGTTTATAACCCACAAACATTTTTTTATCACTAAACGATCTGTCGCTATAAAATCCCGTCGCTATGCGCGGGTACTCGTCTAGTATATATTATTAGTATTTTGTAGGTTTGCATTCTCCTTAAACAGAGCTAGATGTATTTAAAATGAAGTTAAGATGAATGAAATATCGACTTTCAAGTGAGTCACTTGAAACGAAAATTAGAAATGGGTTTATGTTTGTCTCACATTGGGGGTGGAATAGATTAGGTCAGATTGTGTTCCAAGCTTGTGAACTCATGCGGAGACGAATTACCCTATATTATATTAGCTACTGACATTGCTTATTGTTGACAAGTGCGGGATTAAAGACCGTATTTCTCATCCGAAGGTATCAAGGCAACATTGTAATAATGATACTTGCATTTTTGGTATTGTATACAATACTTACTTTCATTTATAACTGTTTTTTATATATTGAATCATTAAAACTGACGACATCGAGTTTGGATACCCATGCTTTTGGATCCGAGATCTCTTTAATTCAGTACTGTATCGCAACACAACAGCATTTTTTCAATTATATGAAATGGACTAATTCAAGCCTTCAAGGACACTCAATTTCAATCGTTGTGTTTAGTGCTTTTGATGATGGGCTTAATAATACCGCGAATGTGATGGGTGATACTGTGATAAATAGAACTTCCATATGTAGCCTGTTATGACAAAAGGTTTTTATTTCAAAAGGTTTTTAGGTAACTAACCATTTTGTTACTGTGGTGTAACTATGTAGCTACATAAATGAGAAAGATTGAAATACTTCATGTTTAAGATAATTACGACATTAGCAAACTCTACATCAATCTTTGTACATGTAAAGTTTTAAATTTTGGTTCCAAACCATTTACAGTTAAAAAAAAGTCAAGAGTTCATTTATATTTGTTCCGAATTGAAATTCCATCGCGCTATCTTAATTTAGCGCATTTTCATTCCAACTTAGAAAGCATAACACTAATCTTAACAAATTCAAGAAATAAATGATGTGGTATATTACATAGCAAAATTGCATTCCGTTATCCTATGTGGGATTGGATGCTGAAATGATCTTCATTAAAAAAGTATTTATAATTCATTAAAAAAGATACTATTGTTGACTGATAAAATTCTTTGTAGTTCCTTATAACTCACAAGCGTTATAAACCGTTTCTATCGGCTGCTACTAAATGACAAATACATGTTTTAATGATGATTAGCATGCAAAAATTCCATTTTTGCAGAATATCAACTTTGAAATATGATAGGATCTCTTTGTTTTAACATTGTAGATGAGGTTGTCTCTATGCCTTTTGATTACAACTAACATGTAACACTTGATAGCTGCTAGGCTACTGGCCCAATTGATATACAAAGTGGGCCATAAGTTGATTCGGTAACTCGCAAGGTTTTATTTTTATTTAATTTGACTTATATATAGTTGCGAAAAATGTTAGTGTGTATTTTTTTGGATGAAAACATATCCTAAAACCTTTTGACTAATTGATAAAAAAAAGGTAAACAAGAGTGTATCCAGTTACTTGAGGTGATCTATTTTGAATTTCTTATGACGTGTTCTTGGCATTGTCGTGTAAGCTTTTTATCAATTATTTACCCACATGTAAGAGTAGTAGTTTTCTCATCGTTTTTGTTATGGAATTGATCAGTAATTCATCCTAGTTTCAAATTTATTTACTCTACTAAATATGTACCCTATAAAGATTTAGATTGTCAATCTTTGTAAATAAAATATATGGAGTTCACACGAATTAAAAAAGTTTTGAAGTTATGAATTTACAAATTGTGATTATAACGTGACTAAATCTTATATTTAGATTTTAGACCCGCTATAGTCAAAATTCATAAACATTATACTAGTTCACACACATATAAGCCTTATACACTTTGGTATATTAGCTACCAACATTTTCTTTCTTGAACCAATGTGGGACTAAATGTTGAAATGGTTTGGATCCAAAAAAAACTTAAGGTAGCTAGATCTAGTGACCCGTGCAGTTTTACCATATACACGCATGGCCATTATACTAATACTGATACCAAATAGAGTATTACAAGTTGAAATAAAGAAATTTGCAATTACATTGAGGAATTATTTGAAGAAATTTCCTTGCTGTTTAAAGTGATATTGTTGATTTGTGTTTGAAATGTCAATGAAGAACATAAGTTACTCTTTTGAAAATGAGTATAGACTATGTTTGATATATCAGTGAAGAACATAAGTTATTTTATGAAATTGAGAACGGACTACGATTAGGATTATAAGGCACTTAAAACCAAAGGCAATAAAAAGGTCCTTTAGATGACATTAGTTGTGGACCGTGGTGATCAATGTTTCACTTTTTAATATTAAAAACCAAAGAACTTATATCAATTATGGAATATTATTGTACAAGGTGGCCAAATTTTTCTATACATTATGAGCTCCTCTAGCAATAATATATCCTGAACATAATATTATTCTTGAACCATGTAATCCATGTGGATTGTTGTATATAACCAAGTCATGTTTCACTTTTCTAACCTACATGGGAGGTAATGCTAAGATGACTTATTTTGAAAAAATCTGAAAAGTATCTAAATGTTGTTGACGCATTTTTACTATTATATATGTTTACGTGTTTGTTATATACAGTTTATATTTTAAGTAATATGCTACAATTAACCCATTCAAAGTAAATTACAACCACTAAAAGTCTTAATATTCCAACTATATCATACACTAGTTAAAATTAGTTTCCTCTGATTTATCGTTGTTGTTGGTTGCGGTACGTGAAGGGCAAATTTTAAGTTAATGCAACTCATTTTGATCAAGTTTACCGAATTTGATTATTTGTTAATAGTGCCTTATTTTTACAATTAACAAAGCATTTCTCTATTACAATTAAATCAAAAAATTATGTCATTTATAATTCACAGTTTCCTTTGTTTAATCAAAATATAATCTTGCAACATTGTTTGCTTTTGTCATTCTGTGGCTACTTATAAATCGCCTATTGCCAACAAAACTATGAGAGATCGTAAACTATCAACTATCTAGTTATTTATTTATTATTTTTTTAAAGGGACTTGTAGATTCTTTTTAGAAACATTTTCTTAACTTAACAAATATTAAAAAATTATAGAACTTATAAACATTTTTTTAATCGGAAGTGATATGGTTGATCGAGTCGTACTCTTACTACCAAACATATCAGAACAAATTAAAATATGCCCCTTAATCTACATTTACGTGGTTCGTATACAATGTAGTATATAACCAAAAACCATTTCAGTGGTTTAGCCAATGTGGGATGTATGGCTGAGATGATGTTTAGCAAAAAAAAAATCAACAAGGTACTTAAATATTGACTCATGCATTTTTGTATTATGGAGTTTAAGCCATTGATAGTAAGTTTTGATATGATTATGAAGTGATAATGTGATTAATTAATTCGTAGATCCTCAACGACGCACATTTTTTATCATTTCAGGTGGGTTTACTCTAATTTTTTCGTTCTACTTTCTTTGGTTATGGTTGAGGGGAAATTCGATGAACATCAAAAAATGCAACACGTATTTTATTTCTTGAATTACATGCCATGAAATTTAGAATGGTTAGCATGTTTCTGGTTTGTACTTTGTATCTATAATAACTGGAAAACATATTTGCATTTGACGTTGGCTTAAGCCCAAACTCGATTCCTTCGATCGTTAATTAAACACAATATTCCAAGGAATCTATGTATCACATGCAACACTAAATATGTAATCAAGTAACGAGATGGTGATGGGCTTATGCAGATTCTTCCATATGATATTCGACAATGGGAAAAAATTTAGCACATCGAAGTCTGTTTGTATATTGAGTCGTGATAATATTTTTTAAATGCAAGTATAAAAATAAACAAGTCGTATATTGAGTCGTGATAATATTTTTTAAATGCAAGTATAAAAATAAACAAAGTCTCTGTTACAAAAACATAAGAGTTCATATAACTTTCTAAAATTTGTATATTGAGCCATGATAATATTTTACCATTGACAACATACAAATTTGAAACCATTATATTAACTTTAAGACATAAATGTCAAATGCACTCTTATGTATAAGGTAATAATAGTTTCTCTCAATGACCTATGTGGGACAAAAAATTGAGATAGTTTCATCGAAAAATAGTAAGTATGTATTTCACTAACTAATGGGTTGATACTCGTGCATCCGCTAATCAATCATCATTCTGAACAAGTAACTAGTACAGCTTTACTCCAAATTAAAATTTGGTTAATAGAGATATCTTATGAGACTAGCAAACATTTTCTACTTGTATGTTTGCTTGCGAGTATAGTGGGTTATAAAACCTAAGTTATTCATCCTAAAAGTATTGAGGCACATGAAATTAATAACGACACATGCATTTTTGTTATTTAATCTACCATATTATGAGACTATGCAAACATATTCGTCTATAGTACAAGACATCGACGAGAATAGGAGATTCAGTTTTAGTCGTTATGCTTAGTGGGCCTGATATGACAAATATATTTTGTTGGCTTGATTCTGGGCAGATTATCCAATTTGATTGAACGATCTCTCATTTAGTACTCTATCATCAACAACAACAACGCGACAACATTTCAAGCAATTTATGAATTTAAAATGGACTAGTTTCGGGATGATCGAGTTTATATTATTGGGCTTGGTGAACTACTAGGCTAGCTAATGATAGGCCTAGCTATTAATAACGTGTTTGTGATGGTGGTGTAAACGAAACTTCGCTCATTGAGAAAGGCTTTGTGGCTAAATTCTTATCGTGACGGTTAAGTATTTAGTATCTTGATCGTTGGTCTTTGTTAAGTCCCTTTTAAGGGTGACTTCCTTTTAGTATAAACATATCTACAAGAGTAAATCTTATGAGAAGATTGTCCAGGATATACCGCAATATGTCAAGAACTTATACAAGTTTTCAACATGATATTCGAGCATCTAACAACAAATACTAAAAAAAGTATCACACCATTATAAAAAAGTTTCTACAAAAGATAAAAGAATGTTATTAGTTATTGAATTAAAGATGTGAAAGATGTCAGGAATTACGTCCTACAAACTTCACAACCATTGCCAACAAACATGGAGGAACTCATGTCATAATACCCTGTAATATGTATTATTTATGCCCGTATAGAAGTTTTTATCTTTTAGATTTACTAGATATATTATATCTAGTTTGATAAACCGATACTTTTGGATTTGAGATCATTCTTTCTCTGAGTACTCTATCATCCCCAACACAACCACGTCATTTCAAATAATATCGAATCGGCTATAGTTCAAGGAGATTTAGTTTTGCATCTAATAAAGCTTTAATTATTATTTTACTTAATGACTTTTTGGTTAAACCATGTCTATATCGTTTAAACATCAACATAAAAATCTTATTGTCCCATTTTTTACCTCTATTTCATATTAGATAGAATCATGTTGAGGTTGTGATCCATTCACACTTTGTATATTAGCTAGTTGCCATTCTGACAGATGTGGCATCAAAACCTACATTTTCATCCCAATATATTAAAGCACGTAAGTTTAATAATGTCATATGCATCAATTCAATCGTTAGTCATTTCAAGTCTCTTGTTTCTTTTCGTTGACTTTAGTGTAGTTTCTATAGAGTCAAGTTGTAAGGTTTACAAATTGATTCAAGTATGTTATGAATTTTGTGTATCAAAAGGAGAGTTTAGTTGAATTACAAAATTTCAAGATTTTCATAAAATGACACCACCAAAATATATGTATCGCTATGATAAGTGTGTTAAAATATTAAAGAATCTAGCACAATATGTCCAAAACTTATACACATTCTTCAACATGATATTCTAGCTTCAAAATACAATTAGCCCAAAAAGACAAAAAAAAAAAATACAATATTAATATTAGTTACTAGACACGATAAGGAATGCAAGAATTATATTCTAATTCTTGGATCTTAATCACGTGACATAATACCAATCCCAACCGACCGGATGAGGTGTCCAATCAGTGACGGACCCGGAAAAAGGGATGTGATGGGCAATTTTTTTTTTTTTTTTTTTTTTTTTTTTTTACGATAGCAACAAAATGCGAAAGAAAAAACTAGAAACGTAATGATAAATCGAATATTTTTACTTAGACATAAAATATTTATAAGGCTTTAAAGCAAGGCTGTCAAGATCGCGATCCCGTGTGGGATCGTTTTTGTCTTTGCAAGATCGAGATCGTAGGATCGGATCGCGATCCTGCAATCCTACCAATTTGTCATAGTTTGTAAACAAATGATAAACGAGTCAAACTGTTTTACATTTCTACTCAACGTCAAAGATAAATTCATATAATATACTCTTGAAAATGACAAAGTTCAAATTTCAAGCACCAAAGTAATAATAAAACACAAAAATCAAGTTTTAATCGTTAAATTAACGATTTAGCCTCAAAACATACGAGCCATCTATATGATTTCAGAAACAAACACTTCATTAGTGGCATTCCAAAACATGCGCTTTGATTAGTTTAATCACAATGAAGTAAATTAAATTGAATTATTGAACACTTTTAGACTTTAATCTATTTAGAAAAGTAGAAAAACTAGATATAAACTATAATCTATTTAGAAAATGAAACAACATTGGTTTACTTATTAGACATTAGTAAAACACACGTTTGTTTTTTGGCTTAAGCAAGTGAGATAGACTTAAAAGATTAAAAAAAAAAAAAAAAAAAAAGGTGAACTCGGATCGCGTGACGATCCTACGATCTTACGTGCGATCCACGATCTTACTTACGATCCTACCACATATGCGATCCTACCACGATCCTACACGGTTTTAGCTAGTAAACACGTAAACTCGTACCATCCTCACGAGTTTACGCGATCTTGACAACCTTTCTTTAAAGAGTTAAATGTTGGATTTTAGTATGTAAGTGGGGGCAATTTGAGTTTTGGTGGGGTCACTTTCGAAAAAGGTCAAAATTACATAAAAATTACACTAAAATATCAACTTTTTCGGCTAGCCGTGGGGGCGTCTGCCTCACTCTAACATGCTAGGTCCGTCCCTGTGTCCAATAATATATAAAAAGTATCACACGTTCTTCATTGACCTATGTGGGATTATAGACCAATACAGCTATTTGCAAAAACACGTAAACTGGGAAGTACGCTTAACCCGAAACAAAAAAAGGATAAAGGCATTCACTCTTTGGTAACTAAAGGGATGCATTTGTGAAAATGCGACGGAATATAGGCGAAGAATTTCAAATAAAAATGGGTGCAAAGGAAACCTAATGTTACAATCCCGCGCGTACTCTAAGTAGAACACAGTTGCACCACGTGACGGTGGTCAATTCGCTCTCAACTACCACGGTATCTGAGGCCAAACGGTACAATCCACTCATGCTCAAGGGTGAAATTAATATACTTCATAGATTTGACCCAACTAGGGTTATCTGAACAAGTGTATGATCTTCTCGGAACATCATGCGATCAAAAAGGAGGAAGGGAATCAAAGACACAATGTTTTCTCAACGAGAAACAAAAATGCTACTAACCTTGTTAGACAATGATATTCCTTCATTAACATGTTATCTGGCTCACATTATTCCCATAAAACCAAACGGTCAATTGGAGACCCATTTTGCATAATCGTTCTTAAATATGGAGTTATAATCGCATTACATAAATTGATGCACACATCACACTTATACACATGTCATGTTGTAACATATACATTAATGACGTGATATTGTGATGTGTGCATCAATTTTTATAGTGTGAGTATCAATTCTCTTCTTAAATAGATGAATATAATCTAACTTTTGTAACCAAAACTGACGTGGACTCAGAACCTTCTTAAAACGTTGTCTGAACAATTCTTAGGCTGGACACAGTCGTGACTCGGGTCATCATTTGCCACATCAGTTTTCTCTCTTTGTTGATCAGACACGACCAAGTTGTTACAGTCGGTGACCAAGTTAAAGAAAACAAAAAAAATTTAGAAAGAAAGAAAAAAAGAAAGAAAACCAAAAAAATAAAATAAAAAATGTGTGTAATAATCGGTCGAATTTTAGACCAATTGTTTTTTTTTCCCACCTCAACCGATATTGGACCGATGTATTACACAAGGGGTTGACCGATGTTAAAATCGGTCACCCAACTTGATCCACCGATGAATTCAGGCCCAGTGTGCATAGCCTTAAAATCACATATGTTAAAATTAAAATTAGCTGATCTAAAAAGAAAAAGGAAAAAATCTAATGTATCTTTTATGGAAAAAATCTACATAATGATGCAATGACGTCAAGAGCGAATAAATCAAGCAACACTGCAAGGCCTTTTCAAAGACGTAAAACCGTTCACGCATAAGCCCACAACAAAGATGTGAAACTTGATTGCGCAAGAGACAATTGTTGGAATATGTATATATTTATAAAACGCATATGTCCGGATTCGAACTCGTGACCACGGGATTGCACACATTAGCGAATGAGAATTAAAGTTAATAATTAATGTTTATGTTTACGATTAATTATTGCACCTTAAGTCCGGTTAACGATCGTTAAGTATTTAACGAAAAAATGACTAACGACCGTTAAATGAAAAGAGAAGGGACTAGTAATGGAAAGACTTGAAAAAGTTATGGGTTTCTCTTGGGCTTGTCCTATGGCCGGCCAAGGGAATAGGTTTTCAACCCAAGCCCTAACTTGTTCCCAAAGTTTTCCATCTACTATATAAACAAGGCTAGGTTCTATGGTTTCTTACACTTTGTGCATTGAATTAACCCTAGATCTCTCTTTTCCTCTCTCTTGTCCCAATCGGCCGAACACCCCATTGTTAGGGAGTTTGGTTTCGTTTTTCCTTAAAACGAGGACTTTTGTTAGATCTAGCAATCGCTTGATTCGTTGGTTAATTCGTGTGTACAAGAACGTGGTAGTAAGACACTATTCTTACACCAATTGGTTTGAGTTGTAGAACGGTAAGGGACAACTCTTCAAACCACTTCTTTGTTTGCTCAAGAGATCTGACATTCGCAAGAGGTACGTTACGCATACTTTTCAGTTAATTATTTATTTGTTATGATTTTTAGTCTTCCGCTGTGTACTCTTGATGTTTACATGTTTATTGTATGTTATATATATTATAAACCAACAGTGGCATCACGAGCCTTGTATAACAAGTAATTAATTACTGAAACACATAATTAAAATAAACATGATTGTGTTATTATTTGTATGCGTAGATCTAGGGTTTGCAAAACCTAAACCCTAATTTTAGGGGGGGCATTTTTTTTGGTGCCCTAATTAGGGTTTTGTAAACTAAAGTTTTAATTGGATTAGAAACCCTAGGATGCATGCAACTTTATGTGTATTGCGTAACTCTGTTTAATTGCATTAATTGTTAAGTGTAATTTTATGTCCATGATAATTATCTGCATGTTTTATCATGGATCTGCTTTTATTGTATGTCTTTCTTGTTGAAGTGATATACACTAAATTCTGATAGATCTAAAATTGGGGAAGACCTCAATCATTATTAATTTAATCAATTATGTGCTATGTGGTATGTATTTAATTTTGACTTACGCAATCGATGAATCGATGCATGTGGCTCACCTTGTACATAGATGAAAGCGGGTGAAAGTCTTAATTAAATATATGCATATTGATGATCTAGAATTGATTATTAATAGGATTTATCAAAACGTTTCCATGTGGCTATTTGATATGCATGACTTATTTTTGGTTATGCATTCATTGTTTATTTGTTTATTTTTCAAATACTTGCTTGTTTATTATTGTGTAACAAGGGTATTTTACAAGAAAATAAACCGACCTAAATAATGGTGAAACATGTATTTTAAGCATAGTAATCATAATCGTTTAATTGATTGGTGAATTTGGTACAAATGGTGCGAACAGCTCACCCATAAGAATGAACTATAAAGGGTTAATAAAGAAGTGTGCAGTCACACCGAAAGGATGTCTAAGGTTGTGCTTTAGCGGCGTGCACAGTCCTCGCCCTCTGTAAATTGAATGGAGCTACTTAGTAAGACATATAATGTGCAAGCTCATCTTAAGGCGAATTAGTTTTAATTCCATGCGCCACGGTGGTAATTATCCGAAACACTAAGTGTTTACACTTATGCAAAAGTACGGTAGAATGGATGATAATTAACACTAAATTCCTTGATTGGTGAATCCAATACCTCGATTAAAGTTTGATGATGAAAAGCTTAAACATTAAAACAAGGATATAAATGTTTTAATAAAACCTATGCTACGAAGATGAATGCATGACATCTTTGTACATATTTGATTGACATCAAAATTATTACCCTTTAATTTAAGTTGTATGCCATCCAACGAAGCGGAAACACACAGATTACCTTTTATTTGCGTGAGAACGTGATTTAGATCGTAATCAAAGGGTAAAATATCCACGTGGCGAGAGCGGGCATGGATGATTTTGCGTTTCTTAAGTTGGACAACTTAATTGAGCTTTGTAGTGAACCGACAACTCAAGGCATAAGATGGGATAAAACATGTTTACATGGCAATTGAAATTGGCTATATGTAAATCCCATAAATCTAAGAATTGCAATTGAAATTGGCAATTGAGCAAAAGCTCTACCACTTTGTATAAGGTTCATTACTAGCGGATCAACTGATGTGATGAGATTATGACAATTTGGATCCTAGTTTTTCAGTGAAAATTAAATGGTTATATGCTTATGAACCATGGGTAATTAATTTTCTTGAAAAAGGTTAATTATCGAAAATACTAAAATTGAATTTTGAAATTCTTTTGAATGTATAAATGCAACATTTAACCGTAAACGAGGTTTAGTCTTTGATCAGTAAATTGATCCATTCTGCTTTCAAACAAATGTTTGATCGAGAATAATTTACTAAAAAGACAAACGAAGTCTCTTTTCCATGGGAGTAGCATTAGACTCAATCCTATTTCTTTTCATGAATGAGAAATGTATAATAGGAACGTTTGAATTGTCTAAACTCTAATGTAACTCATAGCAATGAATTGCACATCATATTTTCCTTAAAGATTTCATTACCCTCATTTGGTGAATGAATCCTTTTGTAACAACATGAATGTTGGTTAACTGGAAAACATGTATATGAATTACAAGATTAGAAGCTAGAAAAATTACCTCAAAATTGGTAAAGGAAAACTAGCATATTTTATCTAGTTGTTTTGCTTTAACCTTTAAAGGTGCTACATGCCGGTATGGGAAGGTAGACACATTAAGGAAGAAAATGCATACCCAATTTTTGAGTTAATAACATTGATGGATAACCCATCATTCATAGAGTAGAATACATCTTTTAGTACCTTAGTAATGATTACGTATGGTTCTTTAAAGGTGTAGGAAAGTAAAAAGCAAGCAATTTGTTTTCACTGGTTATGAAACACTTACAATGTTGTCAAATTCAGTGAGAGCATTTGTGTTGTATTTCTGAATAAGAAGTTGTTATAATGATTTCTAATTCAGTGGGAGCTACAAGATTTGTTTCCTGTGTAGTAACCCATATTATCTTCAAAGATAATTACTTTCCAATTGTAGGCACTTATGTTTTTTAAGGATTGTCATGTGCGTTTCCTTACAAATCAATATAGTCCTATATCTACTAGTTATATCTATGAAACAAATCATTTTAATCAAATAAACGAACGTGTATCGTGTTGTTTATCTGCTACATGATGTTGTTCCGTGCACAAGTGGGAGAAATCTTTATTGTGTGCAAGGTACAACACATATTAATATGATTTAAATGAATTCTCTTGACCGTAAAGTAAGAGAATAACGTTCTAATAG
Organism: Chrysanthemum lavandulifolium; assembly: GCA_022545495.1. Taxonomy (NCBI): domain Eukaryota; kingdom Viridiplantae; phylum Streptophyta; class Magnoliopsida; order Asterales; family Asteraceae; genus Chrysanthemum; species Chrysanthemum lavandulifolium. Next base: position 20,746,273 of record CM040244.1, on the reverse strand, counting down.
AAATATACATTTAAATATGTATGATTGCCCTATTAAGAACATGTGTCAAGATGATAACAAAGACTACTTTATTTTCAATATTTATGTCATTCAATATTTAAAGAAACACTTGTAGTTACAATTTATGTTACGTGAGAACGTGAACTAGATTCTGACCCAAGGTAAAATATCCACGTGTCGTGAGAGCGAGCATGGATGATTTTGCGTTTTCACGTTGAACTTTTCATGGAATGACATAATTAAATAAAGTAATCTAATACTACTTTGAATTTAAGTATTCGTTGAATGACTTAAATATATGTAGTAAATATTAACTTGAAATATTAATTGAAACACGAGGTGGTGTTCATAATTACTTTAATTATAAATGTTTATGACTTTGTAAAGTCACAAACATGAAGTCTTTAATACAAGACTTAGAATATAAAGTAAGACGTTAACTTGCTATGTTTTAAGACATATGCATGAAGTCAATGAGTTGATCAAAGACTTATAACGATAGTGGGATTATAAGCTGTTATGTCTTTTGACTTGGTCAAGAATACTTGTGCTATAATACATGCAATTGACTTGGTAATTCTATTGTACCATTAAGTTTTACTTTGTTGGTAAATAGATAAGCCAAAGAGTAGATGGTTATCTTAAATATTGTTAGATTATCTTACAATATTAATTCTAATGAAATACCATAGTTTTATGGTATGTTCAGTTAGAAGAATCAAAATCTATTGGCATGTTTGATTCAAGATAACTATAGTTTCTTCCAAAAGTCATCAAGGTTAGTAGATTGAGTATAGATTGAGTATAGATTGAATATACCCAATAAGACTCCAACCTAGAAGATTGATAAGACACCATTTGTTTATGGAATGTGAAGAATCACATTAAGTCTTATAAATGAAGTTCTGAATTTGTTAAACTACTTATAGAGTGAGTTGTAATAAACTAATGTCAGGAACTGTCAATGTTTTTGTAATATCCCATTAGAGAACAATATATTGTTGCTCTACTTGCTAAACTATTTAAAGGTAATCTTTAAATTATTAAAGGCAAGTGGGAGTTTTGTTTAGATCTTGAAAGATTGAATTACAAAATACATAATCTTCTAAAATGCACTAGCAAATATCATGATGAGGCTAAACATGTATATGATAGACCTCAATATGATGGAATTGTCATTCATAGATCCGCAAGGATATCTCAGATACTTAATATGCTGAGGAATATGAGTTACATGATCATGGTAAGTCTGTTAATCATAATGATGAATTTACCAAATGTTGAATTATGATAAATCAATCATACTATGAATGTAGAGATGCTGTCCATAGAGATAATCAACTTTAGATATTCGGTCTATCTTAATGAGTTTCTTCAAACAATGGAAACCCTAGTGGTTTAAATCTTTGTGTAGGAATCATATGGACAATATTGTACACATATTTAATGCATGTCTAGTGACAATAATATTAATCATACTTAATCAATTAACTATGATTGAATATTCTTTTCTAGATACATTAAATAGAAGTATAAAGATTATAATTGTCATACTTAGTTTCATTGATATGAAATTTTGACAATGAATATAAAAACTCTTTGTTGTGGAATTACTTTTGTGAGGACGATGAGTAATACAAAGTAGTTTTATAAATTCAAATAATCTTTGAATATGTATAGACTGCAAGAATCCATGAATGGATATATGCATGCATCTAGGAGATGATTCTTATGTTTAATATTAAATCCATGTTTGATTTAATAATTAAAATAAGATTGCTCATAAGTATTCCTAAAAGCTAGTGGAAGTATTATTTATTTTTTTTAAATCTTATATGTTGTATGGGCAACTACATCCACCTAAATTTACTTTTAGTTGGGAATGAAAATTTGTTTGTAAGATTTGGAAATAAGACATACAACCTTGGAATATATGTTTATTACTATAAACATATGTGGTAAATAAATGAGTCTAATATAACATGATGAATATATAATGAGATCTTAAAGTCTAACTTGAAGATTCATCATGTACATCATGTTGTAAGATTGTTGTGTCATGCTTGATTACAAGATGATTTGACAACATTGAAAGTTGTTAGTGTAATTAATATTTTAAAAGGAATATGTTTGGATTTAGAATCACATTCCACAGTCTGGAGATGCTCCTAGATTCTATGGATGAAAATATTGCAATTATTTCATAATTGTCATTGCCAACAAACTTGAGTTTTGGTAAGCACCAACATTACACTATAATTGTTCGAAGTTTACGGATGTTTAAAGAGCATATTGTTGTACAAAATGATGCTGGTATAATTGAGATGACACTCAATTCTAGTCATGGTATCCTTGATGATGACTAGTTATGCTCAACTAAGAGCATAGTTGCATTATACATTAAAGAATAAAGAATACTTTAAAACTTTAAAGTTTTGAAAGATGATTGTCATAAAAGGGTGGTTCAGGTTATTACGCACCTTATGGAATGATATGACAATATCAAGATATGTGTAAACACATACAAGAGATCCGCTTATTGAATTATCGAAATAAGTATTCTCAAAATTCCTATAGATCAAAGTTAGTTGAAATTATGCCCTGTCAACAAGTATGATTATCATGACTTGAGGCAAAATTCATTAACTAAGAATTATCATGCATTGATCTATTTAGTATTTGGATAAAGGATATTGTAAACATTATTATTCAAATGAAATAAAGTATTTTGTTATGTTTATTATTCATTTATTATAATGTTATCCTATATTTGCATGTTTAAATCCATGAATAACTTAAGTTATTCTAAATAGTTCGTTGTCAATCAATAACATGGGAATGATATTGAATTAAGACAAATCTGAGTATTAGTTAGAATATACTTGAAAGTATATTGATGCGTAGCATGACTAATTTCAGATGATATTCAATAAATTGAGTATAGGACTTATCCCACCCACATGATGATACTTTATGGATCTTTGTCATTAAGTATATCATGGATATTTATCCTCGACACGAGATACAAGAGATATGTCATGGATGTAGTGCATTTTGTGAAGCAATCTAACGCTATACGTGCTGGTAGTTATAAGGGTTGTTTCGTAAGTGTTGCGAAATTTATGAATCCGCTTGTAGTCAAAATGTGATTTGTTTCCTTCAAATTTATTTTGAAGTATAATCTTCTTTGGGCCCCTCGTAGGGTTATTAAGATGTTTGCATGGCCATGCCCAAGGTCTTCGGAATATGTTTAGAAGAATTGGTAATCTTAATCAATCACATAAAGCGAGAAAGAATAGTTAATTAAGAAATGAGTGAGATCCATATTCTTATTAACATGGTATTAGAAACAAAGGATGAATATGATGATGAATCATCAAACTTGGTTTTCTCCGAGAAAACTATACACGAGTTGTACCGGGGCATTGGCGTGTTGCTAGCGCTAACCAATGTCATTACACGGATGTTTTGGTTTTTCCGAATATCAATGAAGAGCATTGTTTACACCCCACCCCAAATATACACCCAAATCGCCTTAGCCTACCCCTTATGCACTCACTTTTAGTGCAAATGTTTGTTATCACCCTAAACCTTTAGTTCAATTATCTAGTTGCTTGCATAAGTTGCTAAGTCGAGTCATATCCTTTGTATACTGCTTTTGGGATGATTGGGATTCATGGAAAAGTTAAAGTTTATGAAATGACGGAAGGGCGTTAAAATTCAAATTCCCTTTGTTTGCATAATAATGTACCCCAAGTGTTTTGATCTTTTCGATTCGGGTCAAATTAGTGTTAGAGTAATAAAACTCAAGTGTAGGGATGTGCCTATAAATCCTATCATTTTGATGTTACCGTAGAGGATGGTAGAGTAAAAGTGTATGAAAAAAAAAAAAAAAAAAAAAAAAAAAAGAGAAAAGAAAAAATTAAAAAGAAAAAAAAAAAAAAAAAAAAAAAAAAACTGGCTACCATCCTACATCTATCCTTTAAATTTATGTTTGTTTATTTCAGTTATCTAGAGTTTAGAGTGTCGAGTCTTGGCTTAGCGCCATTCTTCGTATGCATTTAACATAGAGATTTTTGACTTGCCACCACTAAATAGCCTATCCCACCAAACCCTTATTTCCTACCGTAAGCCTAACATTGCAACCCTTTAAAAGACCTCTTTGATAGTCTTTCCTAGGTGCTTCGTAAAGCGATGAAGGTTTGATCTATTCTCAAGCCTATGGTAATCTATGTACTAGGACCGGTTAATGAGTGTTTATCTTCCATTTCCTATTTGTTATATTTCATATACACCCGAGAGAGATGGAGTATCCAAACACCCCATGTGAAGTGCTAGTATGTAATTTCGTGCTTGTTATGACTTTTGGGCTTATATATGTTGTGGACCGTTTTGAATTAATGCTTCATGATCCCTAACTTATAAATTAATTGGCTAAAAGCACATTTGCTTGAGGACAAGCAAATAACAAGTGTAGGGATATTTGATAAGGTTTTAAAAGGTACCATTTGAGGGTCGTTTAAGTCCTTATTTGATCACTTTTGTATCCGTTATTGCTTAATATCGTTCCTTTTCACTTTTTAGGTCTCTTGAAGGCAAAATCTTGGAATGGCACTTATTTGGACGAAAAGCGCGAATATATGAAGAAAATGGCCAAAGTCAAAATCGAGACAAATTTATTTTGAAGTATAACCCAAACCTCGTATTTTCAAGCGGCGGCGTCCGGTTGTAAAAGAGTAGGCCGTCGCTACTCGCACGGCCTAGATGCAATCCGAGACGACGCCGAAGTTGAAGAAGCGGCGGCCACGGACATAAGGTGGCGCCGTCGCAAGGTTGTATATATTTATATACCCGTGGCTTACCCTAATTACTACACTACAACGATTAGGTTCACCGCCAGGGTGTTATAAAACTTGCTCGAAAAGGAAGTTTCCTTGACCCGAACGACGTGTGGCGTTATCAGGCCCTCGTAGGGTTATTAAGATGTTTGCATGGCCATGCCCAAGGTCTTCGGAATATGTTTAGAAGAATTGGTAATCTTAATCAATCACATAAAGCGAGAAATGAATAGTTAATTAAGAAATGAGTGAGATCCATATTCTTATTAACATGGTATTAGAAACAAAGGATGAATATGATGATGAATCATCAAACTTGGTTTTCTCCGAAAACTATACACGAGTTGTACCGGGGCATTGGCGTGTTGCTAGACGCTAACCAATGTCATTACACGCTTTGTAAACATATCCAAGTGGGGCTGTTGGAATATGTATATATTTATAAAACGATATGTCCGGATTCGAACTCGTGACCACGGATGCACACATTAGCGAATGAGAATTAAAGTTAATAATTAATGTTTATGTTTACGATTAATTATTGCACATTAAGTCCGACTAACGATCGTTAAGTATTTAACGAAAAAATGACTAACGACCGTTAAATGAAAAGAGAAGGGACTAGTAATGGAAAGACTTGAAAAGTTATGGGTTTCTCTTGGGCTTGTCCTATGGCGGCCAGGGAATAGGTTTTCAACCCAAGCCCTAACTTGTTCCCAAAGTTTTCCATCTACTATATAAACAAGGCTAGGTTCTAGGGTTTCTTACACTTTGTGCATTGAATTAACCCTAGATCTCTCCTTTCCTCTCTCTTGTCCCAATCGGCCGAACACCCCATTGTTAGGGAGTTTGGTTTCGTTTTTCCTTAAAAAGAGGACTTGTGTTAGATCTAGCAATCGCTTGATTCGTTGGTTAATTCGTGTGTACAAGAACGTGGTAGTAAGACACTATTCTTACACCAATTGGTTTGAGTTGTAGAACAGTAAGGGACAACTCTTCAAACCACTTCTTTGTTTACTCAAGAGATCTGACATTCGCAAGAGGTATGTTACGCATACTTTTCAGTTAATTATTTATTTGTTATTATCTTTAGTCTTCCGCTGTGTACTCTTGATGTTTACATGTTTATTGTATGTTATATATATTATAAACCAACAACAATGTCATATTAAGGACAATCTCCCAACATTAAATAAATAAAAAGCTATACATGGCTAACACACAATAATGCTTAACATTTAACCAAAGCAAAAAGATTCGAACTAATACCATCCCGTTATCAAAAGGGATGAGAAGCTATGAACAGATAAAATGGCACAATCGCTCGAAAGCCGCAAAGCGACATTGCGTTAAGCAATACACTTCCAAAATGAATAAGTTTAGAATCGACGCCCCAACTTTAAAGGGATAATGATTGATGAAAACACATACTACGATAAACACGATTAGTCCATATATGCTGCATTAACATTTAACATATATGAAGTGTGGGCTTGATAAGTATACTATACATCTGCACATATTATATTAAATATACTACTGATTTCCCTTATTAAACATCAAGTAGAAGATACATCTTAAAAGTATCTTGTAAAAAAGAGGTTGTACATGCCTGTAGAAACTCGGTATCCACATACATAAAGATGTTATATGAAATCAGATATGGGATCACATTGTACAACCACTACAAGCTTGAGTTTAACATTACAACATGTCAAGCTTGGTAAAGTAATACTTCTATAAATAGGAACGAGTCTAAGTCATTTACCTCATCAACATTCACTAACACTTTCAGTATCACTACAATATACATTCAACCCACTACATCAATCTATAATACCACGTGTTCTAATATATATGTTAATTCACACATTTCACATTCTCCTCTCCTGCTGCATACATATTATTTTCGATACCCGATATTCTCAGCCCGAGGACCTCTCTAATGGTCTTTCTTTGTCTTTTCAACACTGTTATCGAAGACCCGAAGGTCAAAGTCAAAACGAGTCAGACGGCTACTCATCACCTTGACACCAAAATATCAAGGTTTTCAGAGAATTATACCACCAAAATAAATGCATCTCGAAGTTGTATCTCTAATCACAATGGTAAGTGTATGTAAAGATATTCACACAAATATAAATATCAACAAGAATCTTGTCAAGAGGTTATAAAAGTTATTCAACATGATATTCAAGCATTCAAGTACATGACACTTTAGCATCGAAAAAACAAGGGTTAATGGTCTAGAAAACATACAAACTTTCCACTTTTTACTATTGTGACAATAAACTTTTTTTTTTCCTATTGTAACAAAATAACTTCTTAATGACTATTATTGTAACCAAACAATAGTCATTAAGAAGTAATTAACTGTGGTAATTAACTATGCCACGTGGCATATTTGGTTACAATAATAGTCATTAAGAAGTTATTTTGTTACAATAGGAAAAAAAAAAAAAGTTTATTGTCACAATAGTAAAAAGTGGAAAGTTTGTATGTTATCCAGACCATTAACCCAAAAAACAATTAGCACAAAAAATGTCACACCACTTAAAGGAGTTTCTGAAAAAAGGTTTAGAATTTATATTAGTCTTTCGACAATTTGGAAAGTTTAAGAAACATGTTTCTTAACTCCATAAGATGTCGAACAACATAATACTTATCTCAAATTGTAAATGTCCGTATGCAACAAATATTTAAAGTATCAAAAGGTTCTCTCATTGACCAATGCGGGATTATAAATCAATACAACTGTTTGCAAACGAACATAGAGCTCATGTCATGTCATAAAATATGAACAAGGATCATATATCCTGATATCTCAATTTAGACTTAGGGGGTGTTTAATAGCCCCTTAATGGACCTATTCAGAGAAATCACTGATTCGGTCAGTGTTTGACAATGTTATTATTTGTCTCTTAATCATTTCAGGTGGCTTTGAATGAAGCGGCACAAATACTTTCCTTCATGATTCAGCGCAGAAAAGTTGCAGTTATGCCACGTGCAGTCCCTTTTTTCACAATAAATATGACTTTATATATTTTCGTAGTATCACTTTTTTTTTCATTTACCGATTTGATTCCAACTTCCAAGCAACATATATTAATTATTAATAGGATATCCAATAAGTTAATCACACCTTTTACATTCAACTTCGAACTTTACAAAATATAATAATCATAATAAACTTTTTCAAAACTATGATATCTAAAATTAATGTAATTTAGTAATTAATATTTAAAAAGAATTTGGTAATAAAAAAAAGGTTTAGACAATCATTTTTATCATTCAGTCTATTCATATTAAAATTTTGTCAAACACTGTATTTTCATTCAAAATCAAAATCATTCAGAGTCTTAAAATCATTCAGTGATTATAGTTATTTAGTGCTAAATCATTCTTATTTATCAAATAGCCCCTTACTCTCACATATAGGCAATTGCCAAATATTTATTTATTTTATTTTACCATAAACTTACTCTCACTTTTTGCGTGGTGGTAGATGTGTCTTCTTAGAACACAACTCTTATCACTTTTAAAGTAATACGAATGATTTAGATATAAAATACTAGTTATACCCTTGTTAGGCCAAACGCCACAAATGCTATTTACACACATAATAAATGTATTAAAAAAAGCACATCAAGCATCACACTATTTAGAAAATTTGTCAAAAATAAAATAAAATAATAAAAAATAAGATTTCATATAAATTGATTAGCATGATCACTGAAGCATTATTTATTTATTTACTTCAATTCTTTAACAACTATGCTAAACAGCATAATACTAATCTTAAATAAACATAGTCTATACACAACGATATATAAAGTGTCAAAAGTGGCTTTCATGGATCCATGTGGGATTATCAATCAAAACAGCTACTTGCAAAATCACATCCGAAAACGACTTTTCTATTGAAGGAAATCTTACTTCGAGAAGCAATTAGACAAAAAGTTCATAGTGTATGTTGATGAATAAAGAGAATCATATTTATTATTTTACCGCTAAAGAAGGTACAAAGTGTGAACGGGTTAATGATACCAACATTTATTAATAATCAAAGCACATTGTAAATTTACCATGAAAAAATCAGACTTACAAACATAGCCAATTTTCAATTAAATATGTCTAAACTTTGATATAGAGTTATAAACGCCTTGCCTCATTTTTTTTCTTTGTAAAACTGAAACCACCCTAGTTAACTTATCCCATACTAATAGCAACACTGGTGAAGGTTTTCTACCACCATTATTATAAACGGCATTTAGATGGGCCGGGACGCGTAACGGGTCTTAATGGGTTTTTGGTCTAAACGCTCCGTTATCAGTTGCTGTTTTGAGAATGTTGGTATGTTTGATTGATAAAAAAAGTTCTATTTCAGCTTGTTCCTATTAGCATGGCTAATAGTGAACATAAGGAACATAAGTTACATGTGGACCTCAATCCATAATCAACATAAACTAAGAGATATTTTCTTCTATGTCCTTTAGAAAAAAAAAAAGTAAAGTAAAGTAACGCCCAATGCCGCCTTCCACGGTTATGGGTACCCAATACCGTTTTGGTGTATGGGGAGGTTAAGATGTAGACAGCCTTACCCCTACCTAAGGTAGAGGCTGCTTCAGTTCTACCAAAGGTAGAAAGGACCTCCGCCTTTTTGCAGGAGTGAGGATCGAACCCCGACCTCTCGGTTGAGAGGCAAGGAAAAAAAAAAAAAAAAAAAGAAAAAAGAAGAAAAAACCTGATAATGATATATTCTATCCATGTGCTCATTATAAACCAAAGTACTTTTTTTTTGCGTTTGGCTAATTTCTTAAAGTAGCTAATGTGAAACAAATATTTCTTGATTTATAACAAAAAAATGATTGGCAGAATTATTGAAAGGCAAGTGGTACAGTGAAATAGACAAACAATCAGATTATTGAAGGGTAGTTGAGGAATAACAAAAAAATCAAGTTGGAAATGTATTGACTGTAAACTCGCGTCATTATAATATCTAGAGCATTGGGTGTGGTATGTATATATCATACCTCTTCATCATCACACCTCGGTAGCATCGCAGATAACAAACCTCCACAACTAACCACAACAAACCCTCCCTCATAACAAACCTCAACCTCTTCATTTGTAGCCACCACTACCACTTTATTTTTTATTCAAATTTCCAAATAAACTAAATTCATTTCATTAAAAATAAAATACAATACAACTAACATTTCTATTTGTTAAGTTACGAGGTTTGAGCCAGCGTTGTCGCGGGTGTTTTCGTTAAATATGTTGCAAACAGATTGTTTAAGATAGCAATGCTAAAAGTCATAAGATTGCAAGTATACCTAGTGCAATTGGCTGTTGCAGCTATAGCGCAAGCTTGTGACATAAGGGTAGCGGTTTTGCATGCCATTGTACAGCACAAACCATGAGCATTTTGGCATGCAAACATGCCATACCTTCTCTTTAAGTTTCACACAAAAGAACACAATGTTTGAGCACATGTTTATGTCGCTAGAAAACCATATACAAAAGTTGGCAAATCTTTTGAAACACACATCAGTTTCATATGTACCAAGTGCTGGAAATGATGCGCAAAATATGTTGCATACAGCCTTTGCATAGTTCTACAGTTATGGTGCAAGGTTATCACATAAGAACACCAGTTATGTATGCCATTGCATACTTTTGTTGCCAGGCTATAAGCGTGGCACAAAATATCAGTATCTTGGCATGCAAACATGCCATGCCTTTTGTCTAACTTCGACACAAAAGAATACAATGTTTGGGAACATATTTCAGCAGCTAGAGCAGGAAATATGCTTCAAAACACATCAAGTTTTAAGGCTGTCATTTTAAACATCCACATCGGTAAGCTAATGGTTAGATTTCTTTCTTTTTTTCAGTGTTCCTTGTCTTCCTTTTCTCTAATTGCGAGTTCGATTGTGTTGCATCGCATAAACATAATATAAATAACAGACATTAGTGAGAGAAGGTAAAAGTAAATAGATAAAGGTAAGTATTATTTCTCGAAACACATGAAAATCGGATCTGGAAGCGAAACAAATTGTCATTGTGATGGTTAAGTATAAACTGGTAAAAGTAAATGCAATAACAATGCAACTGTTTTAGTTTGGTTAGGTGGACTGTGCACAGTTACATCGGTACAGTTGTTGTGTATATAAGTAGTGGACATGCGTGTGTCATTGAGGGCTACACCTTAGCAATCATTTGTTAGCAACTGTGCGTGAAAAAATGGGAACGACTCCTAATTTTGATGAAATGAAAGAAGCATGCGGTTCTGATAAGCTGCATCGCGCTTTCCGTTTGTTGTTTTTGCATGAAGAGTGTGATATCGAAGGCCTGATTATGGTACTGAATGAAAAATGTGATGATGTGCGTGCAAGAATCGTGAAAAAAAGGAGCTGCTGAGAGAGGGTGAAGGTTTCAGCTCAACTGATCCTGTAGCAGTTAATGGGCTCGCGTGTTTGCAGGAAGCACAGAACAAAGACTATCAGTTGTTGTCTGCAATGGTTGTCCTTGTTGATATAGCGCATGAAGCATGTAGTCAGAAGCGCCATCACGTGCTGACCATGGAGCAATATGATTAGCGAACCTTTCTGTGGTTTTAGGTGTTGGCTTGTTTCTGAGTAGAAGCAATGTTATGGTGAGGTCATGTTTGTATTTCATGTTGTAAAATATTGTTTGTATCAATAAAGCTCACCACTTTGTGCATGATTTGAGTTACATGAATGTGTTTTTATTATTATTATTTTTTTACCATTTTTTTTTAAATTAATTGTTTTATACCCTGTTTGTTTTTGTTGGCTATATAAGGATGACTTTGCTTAGGCATTTTGCATTCACCTCACATCTAACCACTATGGGTGCAAGACCAAACATTGACCATTTAAAGGAGTGTTGTGGTTCTAATAAGCTCCAACATTGCTTTAAGTATCTGTTTGTGCAAGAATGGAGAGAGAATGAGAGTATCATCATGTACATTTCGCAGAAATGTGCTGATCTTGAGGCTAACATTGAGAGAAGAGATTGGCTAATTCAAGAGGGCGGTCTTTTAGTCCATTTGATGATGTTGCTCCGATGCGATTGAGTGCATGTTGGAGAGCGCACAGAGACCGAGATATCTTAGTTGCGTTGGTTGGGGTTTTGGATTTAGCTCGTGAAGGGAGGGTGAAAAGCAACGCCATGTAGGCTTGATGGTTCTAAAGGGTTAGTGTTGGTTGCTCTGGTGATTGGTGTTAGTAACTATATTGCTAGCAAGGTTGCATGGATTTTAAGTTTCCTGTATTTTAATGTATTTTCTTCAACCAAGTATTTTAATTCTGTTATGAATAAAATGTTGTCTTTGTGTATATATGTTTCTTTATGTTTTATATTAAAGCTTAATAAATGTAAAGGATTTAAGAAGTGTGAAAGGGTGTGCACAATAAATTTGATTTCTGCTGTTTTTAGTGTGTCATTGGTTGAAGTTAAACAACACTGCCTATGGTTGAGTGGTGATTTGTGGTTCCAAGATTAAGTAACTGTATAAATAATTGGTGTGTTACCCTTTGATAGGTGTGCAGGATGTGAGAAGAGAAAAGTGGTATGCAAAATCAGCAATTATTTGTCCTGTTTTGAATGTGTGTTCAGAAATAGTAAATCTTGTGAGCATGTGTAAGTGAAAAAAACAAATTGAGTGCCAATATGTGGCTGGGCTTTAAAGCGATTGGATAAATATAAAACAATATGCAATTTTTGTTTGTTGCTAGTCAATGATGATGAGAGCATGCATGTATCATTACAAAGGGTGAATGATAAGGCTATTTTTTTTAAATGTGCAATGCAGGCACTAACAATATCATGTGATTTTAAATGAATCTTGTAAATGTGGCTGAGCAAACATTTGAATGGCTGCCATTTTTTTTGGTGTTATTCAATAATACGGGAGCAGCTGTGCATCATGTGAGGGATTGAATTATGAGGACAGGGATTGGAGATGTGGAATAGGCATGTGAAAAAGGAGCCTATGCTTACAGGGGATATTTAAAATATGAAGTGTGAATGTTATTTTTATCATAAACTAATTGTTTAGCTGGTCAAAGTAACCAACAAAACAGAATGGCAATCCATCCTAAGTGTGCTAAGCTGATGAACGATGCTAATTCTACGAATTGGACAGACATGTTAGTTTTCTATTTTCGCCAAGCTTCAACAGAGGAGATTGAAATAGCGCGAGAAATAAATGCATTGTCTGTAAGATTAGGTGGTGTTATCGGTGAAAGGGCCCGTTTCATTCAAGAGCTGGAAACCGTAGGCAACCTTTTTGCGCAAAAAATTGTCGAGCACTTAAACGAACTTCAACAGAAAGATGGTAAAAAAGTTGATGAAATGATAATAATGGTAGATGCATTGGATCTAAGTGCTCGTGATAAGGATGTGTTTGCCATGAAGCTTAAGGGACTAATTGATTTCTAAATGTTAATGTGCAGCGTGATATAATATGTATGTGTTTAATAAAGTTTGTGTTTATGTTTGAGAAACATGCATGTGTAAATTGGTGTGATGAATAAAAGTAATAATAAAAGCTGTAATTTTAGCATGGATAAATTAAATCAAAAAACAAATGCAATAAACAGTAATGTATGTATCTGTCTTTTGTTTTTATTTGTTGCTTGCCTATTTAAGACAGCCAACCCACCTTATTAGTGAACCACTTTATTTTTAAGTTGTGATAAAGAAGTGAGATAAGGAAATGTCTAGATATCCTAGGTGTGATAAGCTTAGAGCCGATGCGAATTCTAACAACTGGCCTGATATGCTAGTGTTCAATTGCTACCAAGCCTCTGGCGAAGATATTGGGATGGCACAACAAATGAATGCGCTTGCGGGAAGATTGCTTCAAATCACTCAAGAAAGGCTCAACTTTATTCAAGAATTGGAGAGTGTTGGAAACACGCATGCTCAAAAAACATCAGAATATTTGAGGGGGGTTCAAGGTAAAGATGATCAAAAGATCATGCAGATGCGTATCCTGGCACGGGAACTGGAGCTGAATGCTCGGAACAATGACATCTTTATCCAGAAACTTAGGGGCTTGATGGATCTCTAAGTGTGTGCCTGCTAAGTGTGCTCTCTGTTGTCGGTTGTTTTTGCAGTTGTGTGTGCTAGTGATCTTATTATGAGTGTTGTTGTAGTGCTTGTGTGTGACCCATGAAAATCGATTGTAAGATATTGCATTGAATAAAATGGGTTGTTAAATTTGTAGGGCAAACCTTTTTGTTTCTTCGCATCTTCATGCTCATCCTGAAATAATGCTCTTCTCACACTTTTTGAGCTGGCTGGTTTATGTTTTTGCTCTTCCAAATCCTCCACGGGTGTCATCGTCGCAGTGTGTTCGGTGTTTCTAGTCAGTGATAAACCAATATTCATTATTTGCATTCGCAAATGAGTCAGGCATGACACCTTTTAGTTAATAAAATTGTGTATTAAATTTGTGACAGTCACCTTCTTGTTCCTTTGCTTCTGAAATGGCACTTTGCTCAGCTTGCTGTTGGTTGACATTTTGTTGGTTTGTTGGTGTTAGACCCTCTGCTGATGCTCCTATGAATGCACAAACAAAATTAAATATTTGTAGGCAGGAGTGGTTGTTCTAACTAAGATAGTTTGTTGATTTAAATGATGCTACCTGGGGATGCTTCTATCATCTTCACGGTTCCCTCGTGTCTTTTGTTTTTGTTAAAAACTTTTCCAACAATAAAATCTCCTGGCCTACCTGATGTGCGTTGAAATGGAGCTGGAAGACATTTTTTTGCCCTTCAATGGCAAAAATCTCTTCAGGTATTTCTTGCGGGTCTTCCGCTTTATGCTTTGCCCGATTACGAGCATGAATACCTGTAACATCTTCCGTCACGGTTGAAGAAAGTGACCTCAATTGTTGCGGATGGAGTGCCGTGATGAAGGCTTTGAAATTAAACCTGCGTGTTTGATCAAGTGAAAGCGATAAGGATTTAATTTTGTGCGATTTGTTTTTTAATATTATACGAAGCTGAGGCAGAAAATTATGTACTTATAGGATGGCTTTGCTTGTTTTCCATGGTTCAGACAGCGAAACATTCCTCCATCTTCTTTCACTTTTGAAGCACATTCGTTGCAAGACATGTAGAACCAATCTCTCTTGATGTTGATGCTGGTTACTGTTGCCTCAGTTGTGAAATGCACCCCCTGTAAATGTTTGTGCAAACAGTTAAGCATCATATTTTTTTCATTTAACTTTTTTTCGGGCATGTAATTGAATGTTGGTTTGTTAAATTTTGTGTTACAGAAAACTCACCGAATAGGTTTCAGGATCTTGGTTTAGCAATGTCTTCAAGGGAAATCTATTCCGGCACTTTTCTTTTTCAACAGCTTCATATGGAGTCTTTGTAATATGGAGGGGTGGTGTTTTCTGCTGCTTTTCTTTGTGCTTGTTTTGTGTTGTAAAATTAGAATCACCAAATTTTTACGCGACCATTGTGTGACCTTAAAATTTGCAAAATAAAAGATTTTACCTTGCTCGTGCCTCATCAGCCTCAGGTATCTGTGGATTTAAGTAGTAACGTGTTGCAGACGTTGTTGTTAGCTGGTAATCTGTGATGGCATTGTTTGACAATTTGGTAAGAATTTGATGTTTAAGTTTGTATAATCTGTTAATGCAATACCTCTGAATTTTGCAACTCGGCAAGAGCTGACAGCAATTATAACTGGTTGTTGCGTTGCTTGAAGCTGAGCCTCTTCAAATTTCACAGCCATGTCGTCCCACATAGTGAACTCAACAACATTACCACTGAAAAGATCACCAAGTCATCGGAGATGTGATAAACCTTCGCAGTTTATTTTTTAGCCAAAAAAAAATCAACGCACCTCAAATTTTCGATATCCACTTTTCTGTAAACGGTTTCTTGTTGTGTCGCACCTATTTTGCGCACAACCTCTCCCACTGACCGTAAACATCCTATGTAATCTGCCACCAGTTAGGTGTTAGGATGGTGCTCTTGCGTTTGTTGCCAAAAAAACAATGGTACAAACTTTACCTGTCAGAATTGGGTACTGCATTCTGCCCATTGCATCTTTTGTGGGAACCCTGTATTGAAGTTGGTTGTACGAAACAAACTCAAAGTAGTGCTGAGGGATGTCCGGTGCTTGTATAACATCAAACTTTGTTGCTTTTCCAAATTTCAGGCTTGTTTTGTTGTCAATCGTTTGTTGGTAAGGATTGGTTGGTTCGCACATGAACTCGAAATCCTGTAAACCTCCCCAAGCTTGATTTTCGGGTTGAAATAGTCGAATTCTTTGATATTCATGTTACCTTGTATAGCATTGCCCTGTTCATAATGATTTGCTATTAGAGAAATCTGAAATGGCAGCATGTTTTATGTGTGTTGGCTGAATTAATACATACCTCTCGATCTATGAGGATACAACAGAACCCTGTTTCTTTTTTTTTTTGCCAGGAACTCCAGCCGCATCCTTTTTGCCAAAAGTCACTGAAGTCCATTTCACAGACCCTTGCTTGAGCACTTTCTTTGTGAGATGTTGGTTTTAAGCGCTGGATCGTCACAATCTCGGTGAAGCAACGATTTCAAGGCTCTTCTCTTGAGAGGCATGGTGCACCATAGCATTCTGAGTTTCTTCCATTGTGCTTGTAAGTCATAAAAAAGAAAGTTAGATACAGATAAACACCTGAAAATGAACAATGATATAGGGAATAGGAATCAGAGCATTAAAATGATGAGACACAGCATATAAAATCGGCGTGCAGCAAATCTACCTGTGGCCAGAGCCTTTAACGATACTTTTATAAAAGCAAAAGATAGTAACATGTAATTATGCTGGCATTGTGTATAGAATAACAAACGAAGAAGTTGTTGTAAAAAAAGATAAACACTGATTGTTATGTTTGCACTGGCAAAACAAAAGCTGTTTCTTTTATTTATTTAAAAAAATCTTTGTAAACGATATTTTTTGTGACATTTGTTTTTTGGTTTTCCTGTTGTTTCATAAGGACTTTTAATCCATGAGCAGATGTTGCTCTAGAAAGAGCGACATACAATTTCCCATGACCAAATACTGGCTCAGGAAGGTATACACCAATTTTGTTTAAAGATTGGCCTTGGCTTTTATTGATTGTCATAGCGTATGAGCTTAATTGGGGCCGAGTGCGTTTGAAAACAAAAGGAGGTTTGGATCTTTATGAATCGGTATCCTATGAATGAAAACTTTTTCGCCGACTCTTGTGCCTGTGATGATCTGCACTTCAATAAGCTTTGACATCAGTTGTGTGACTATCATGCGTGTCCCGTTGCATAAACCGCCGACCAAGTTTACATTCCTTAAAAGCATCATTGGTGATCCAACTTTGAGCTGCAGTTCATGCGGTGGGAAACCTGGCAGCTTAAATGTGTTTATATACTCAGGAGGGTATAACATCTCTGTTTCAGCACCGCTATTCCCCACCGGTGTGGCTATATCATAGCTTGCATAAGTTGTTATTTCGCCATCAAGCATGTCTAAAACTTTTGAATTAATGGTGTCCGATGTTTCATTCTTTGGACACACGATTGCCTTCTCTTGTAGAGTGATTGCTGAAGGGGTTTGGAGTGTAGGCTTATCATAGATGAAATCTATGAGATTCGAGAGGCCTTGTTCATCATCTTGTATGCAAAATCTAGAAGGAATTTCGACCCATGCTGAATCTCTAGGGTCTTCTTCATCAGGTTCACCAATTTGACCATCTCCAATATCGAGAAGCCATGACGCAAAGGATCGCTTGCTGCTTTGCTCATCTACTTTTTCCCCACCGGTGTGGCTATATCATAGCTTGCATAAGTTGTTAGTAAAAAATTAATGGTGTCCATTGTTTCATTCTTTGGACACACGATTGCCTTCTCTTGTAGAGTGATTCTTTAAAGGGTTTGGAGTGAAAATGCCTCATGTGCTTGAATCTCTAGGGTCTTCTTCATCGGGTTGACCAATTTGACCTTTAAGTCAAATGAGCGGAAAAGCCTCATGTTTTCTTTAAGTGTCATGACATGAAAATAAGGCCGAGGTGTGATTTTGCAACCGACGATGCTACTACCTCCATTTTTGGAGCGCCTTTTTTGATTGGCAGTGTTTGCCGGAAATCACCGCCTAAAACAACTGTTTTCCCACCAAACAAAACATCGGTGCATCCAATATGTCTCTAAGAGTCCTATCCAATGTTTCAAAGCATCGACGGTCATTCATTGGCGCTTCATCCCAGATAATGAGATCAACTTCTTTTAAAAGGTTTCCTATGAGAGTGTTTTTTACGCAACAGAGGGACTCATCCGTCAGCTCGAGTGGAAGTTTGAATCTTGAATGCGCGGTGCGACCTGCTGGAAGAAGGAGCGAAGCAATACCAGAAGAAGCAACCGCTAACACAATCTTACCTTCAGCCCGTACAGTGCTAATTATTGCTTTCCAAAGAAATGTTTTCCCAGTTCCTCCATGACCATATACGAATATTAATTCTTGCTTACCTGTTTTAAAAGCGTTTATAACAGCGTCATATATAATTTTTTGTTTGGTGTTGAGCCTTGGAATTGATTCATCTCTTTCTCGCGCTAGCATCTCCCTATTGTAGTTTTTTTCTTCCATTAATAGGCGGTTGTTTAATTGATCTAGAAGGTGTTTTGGAGGTGGTTCCAAACCATAATTCTGGACTGATTTTCCACAACTGTTTAGTATTATTTCCAATTCGTATAATATGTACCCTTCCAATTCTGCATCATTCACATGGTAGTTGGGTATACGTACTTGTTCCGAGACAATTGTTGGAATATCATGGCCCATTTCTCGCCAATATTTATCCCATAAGTACAAAGGGTTTGCAACCTCACAATGAGTAAGTAGCCTTGCAAAAAGAAACCTTAGTTATGCAGAAGAAGCTGACCCACAAGCTTGTGCAAGAGCTGTGTCCCATTCTTTGTCGTCGCCGAGCAAGCCAAGCGCATCACATGCAGCACGATATGTTGGATAGACAATTTCGTTTACTGACCTTACTTCTGTGAAGTCTCTACATCCTTTTTGATGACACAATAACATTCTTAAGTAGAAAAGCTCACCCGAAGTCGGGTGTATATATGCAAGGCGTCCAATAGAACATTTGTTGGTCTTTCTGCGTGACCAACATTTTCGATCTCCATACCATACAAACTCTGATGGAAACTGCAAGTAAGTCAAATGGCGTCCATCTTCGTTTTCAATGTTGTAAGTAAACCATTCTATCAGTGTTGTCAGCTTACGATCACGACTGTTGACAACTGCATCTAAGTTATCACCGTCTCTAAAAGTTACGTGCTGCATGTTTTCCAGATGGACTGAAAGGATCAGAACCGCTGGCTCTCTGATATGTATTTTGAATTTGAGGATTCTCCAACATTCTTCATGAGTACATATGAATCGGCCATCAAGGTAATTATGTATTTCATCAATCGATGTCTGCGGTTGCATTGAAGAAGAGGATGCTTCACCAATAGATCTTGTTACTTTGGCAAAGATTCTGTCAGTTCCTTTTGATATATACTTAAAGAGATATTTTATCAGCATACTCCACCCATAGTATTCCACATTGATATGAGCTTCAAATGCCAGGCACAAATCACGGTTATACGGCACGACATACCCATTGTCAAGCTTTATCTGTCCTTTTGCTGCAAAAGTATTTCCTTGTCTCCTTCGATAATGTGGATAACCTTTGTCGTCAAAGAAAGTTTCATTATTGTATTTTTTGGGGAATTTTTCTTTGCACAGATCGCCTTTCATACATGGTGCATTCGGCTGGCCTTGCCACACGGCCCATGCATCATCATTTCTGAAACAATTTTATAGGTGCGTGGATCAGCGTCAGGATCAGGTAACTCTGCAGAAATGTACTGGTCGACATCTTGAGCATTTTCTATTTTGGTTGATGAAGAAATCCAAAGAAGTGTGTGACAATGCGGAAGGCCACGCTTCTGAAACTCGATAGTGTACTACACTGCAGGCAAAAAAAATACGAACAAATAAAATTAGAACAGCACATTGGCAAACCACATTATGCAAGCATGTATAGGAAAACCAACATAAAACTTTACTTCTAAAAGAAAATAGGCAAACCTCCTGTGACATAACCAAATGTTTGCCTTTCTTTCATAAACTTGACAAATGATTTGACTTTTTGCTCAAAAACTCTGCATACTATATCCACCCTATCCGCTGTTGTCAAATGAGGAAAGTGTGCCATGTATCTTTGTATCTCAGGCCACTTTACATTGCACGTGAACGTTATAAAAAATCGTGGATTACCAAGCACCCTGCAAATCGCCAATGCATCCAAATAATGACTGTACATATACCTCGGACCTCCAGTAAATGATGAAGGCAATATAATGCGAGAACCCGCCTGCGACCCATCATGCTCTCCCCTTGAAATCGCATCATAAAGGCCTGACAAAAAATCCCCTCGAATGTCGCTCTAGTGCGTTCTATAAAAATCCATCCGATTCTGTTCTATGCAACAGTATACGCCAACAACGTACTGTTGAAAAAGCCTTCCAGTGCGAAAGAGCAGGTTATAACTGTCATGCCTCGGATGCAGTTGGTATGCATAGAATGCATTCATCGACACCCGTTTTGGCTCGATGTTTGGATCCGTTGTTCTTAACTTCAGCTATGTATGATACCCTGGCGGACCATATATGAATATCAGCAAAAACTGCAACAACATGTACGACTTATGGATCTTGTTGATTCTTTTTAGCGAGCCATTCCTGTACTCCAATATAACATCGTAATTCGATTCACTTTCAGGCCCACAGTCAAAGACAATAGCGCCGAGGGTATTTGACAATGGAGCTTCATAACCGCATGGAGCTTCACCGCTGTAAAGTTTTATCTTAAATTCTGGGACATCATGGTTCACACATTTGTCACGCGCGGTCTGAATATACGCACCGATTCGTTGTGAGCATCTAAGAATTGAATGAGCCCTTGCACTATATCGGGTTCAAATCATGGCCATCCGAGGTTGAAAATGGCTCAACCTATGTTGGACTTCATCCTGCGTGTCATAGATGTAGAGCTGCAAAACTTTGGATCATCATTAACCAAGCAAAGTGAGCCAATCCGATGGTATATTTGGCGAGACTTTAAAACATATGGCCCTCCACCATTGTTGATTGCATTGTCAATTGTGGCACGAATGATGTCATTGCAAACATCTGGTTGTATGTTCGTATATTTTCCATAAAGGGATGTTGGCCAAGCAAGTCTTTGATATACTGAGGTGGTTCTGCATCAGGTTGCATAAAAACATTACCACCTCCACAACATGTATGGTATTTAGTTGAAGCATCTGCAAGACGATGGCCTGCAAGCTGCTCGCCACGCCAAAAAACAGCATCGCTCAGTACAATCTCCTAGATCATCATAGTCAGGGTCAATGCATGCATTGATCGAGAAACCATAATCAAGTTAAAGACCTGAGAATATATGTTTGGGCAAAAGATAAGGCACAAAAAAATGGTAAAAGAAAAAGAAAAAAAAAACAGCGTGCACCTTGCATCGTAGAAGGAGATGCCTCTCCATCAATGCCACATGCACTATTATCCAAGCCAAAACGGAGACTGCTGATGAGAGGAAGACGCCGCACAATCCTCTTATGAGGCTGTCCCACACACCTATCTCTTTTCCAGCGCTGCGATTGACTGCCAACATTTTTCGTGACACCTGGTTGACTATCAGCATGTACCCTGGCTGTTGGTAACAAAAGAAACCATCACAATAAATTAAAGGTAATGTTGGATGCAGAGCATGCGCCTAAAAAACTAAAAAACACAAAAAAAAAAACTTACTTTTAGTTGCATTAGGAGTAGACGGTTCATCGGTGCTGTGACCAGCGCTGTCTGAACCCAATCGATGCACAGATGGTGTGGAGGCCTGAGATGGTTGTCTATTTTTTGGAAATTTGTTTTGCAAATAAAAACTATCAGATGCAACATCAGCGGCAACATCACCATCAACAGCGGCTCCAGCTGCTGGAAAACGAACGGTTGAAATTCCAAACGAAAACTGCATGCAGACAGGCCATTTTTTTAAAAATGGCACAGATGAAGATAACACCACTGACCTTCGCGCACATGCAAAGGTAGCCGGCCAACATCTTCCTGCATACCATGACATGTGTCAGGGCCATGCACACTGGGTCTAACAACATCACCCGACATTTCTTTCCTTTTTCTACTTTGTTCTGAGGTATCGGCATTGCATGTAGGAAACCCCATTGATAATAAAGAACAGTGCGAAAGACTAACTCAGCATTCTATAAGAAACAATAAAAGCGGACACACTGGATCCAAAGAGAGGATAGGTAAACCCACCTTCCATTGTATTAGGAGTCATTGGCTGACCACCAAGATGCTCACAACCAGATGATTGACACAGGTCAACCAGCCTTTGGCTCTCCTGTTTAGATGGCGTGGCTATTTTTATAAGACTGTGCGTAGATGCGGAATCATCAACACGTAACCCTATTCCAACAAAAAAATACACCATGTCAATGTGGGTGACCAATGACAAATTGGAATACAAAAACAAACCCCAGAAATTTAACAAACCGTATTTGAATAGATAGAGCAGCACTCACCTTCCATGACATTAGGAACCTAAGGCTGATTGACAGTGTACATATAGTCAATTGGGTTAGACACGTTGCCAGCCATCTATTTCCTCGACCTCCCTCTTCTTCTAAACTGCAAAGACCCTGTTCAAAAAAAAAGGAAGCATGAAGATGTGATTTATTGATAAGGTTTTAAAATGTACCTTTTTGAGGGGTCGTTTAAGCCCTTATTTGATCACTTTTGTATCCGTTATTACTTAATATCATTCCTTTTCACTTTTTAGGTCTCTTGAAGGCAAATTGCAGGAATGGCACTTATTTGGACGAAAATGCGCGGATATACGAAGAAAATGGCCAAAGTCAAGAATCGAGACACTCAAGCTGCTGAATTACAAGGGGACGGCGTCATTGCTTAACTGCGACGCCGTCGGAGAATTCTGTGATGGCTCAAGTCAAATTTCTTATTTTCAAGTGACGGTGTCAGCTTTAAAAGAGTAGTCGTCGCAACTCGCACGACCTAGATTTGATCCGAGGACGGCGAAGGTCGAAGGGACGTCACAAGCAAGGTGACGCCGTCGCAAAACTAACGTGGCAAGACGAAACCCTAATGACGGCGACCCGCGTCGTCACAATTCATAAGGTGACGCCGTCGCATATGTAATCTTATATATAGAATCCAATTTTCAAGATTTATGTGTAGTCTTTTGGAGTAAAAACCTAAACCGAACCAAGGTTGTCTTGTACAAGATTTTAGGGTTCCAAACCCTATCTTACATCAAGATAAGTATTTTACTTCATTAATCCAATTATGTCTTTGATTATTTGTGTGTATACTTGCATGTTCTCCATGTCCGGCTAATTTACTTGTGTGTTTGCTTAGGGAATATGAAACTTAATTATTGAATATTGATTGGTTGTCTCTTATCTTAATTGTTAATGATCTAGTAATGCGATAGGTCATTCGTTGTGTAATTAATGCTTGATTAATCTTTGTGAACCTTAGACTATAGCACTTAGAGCGGTTGTAGACTAAACCATCCAAAGAGTGCCTTAGAGTTAGAGTTTATAATCCCTAGTGGGTTTTGTAGACGAGACCCTTTGGTAAGTTCAAAGAGTTAGGGATAAACGCATACCTTATGACTTTAGACACACAACGCGATTAAGAATAAGGACGTGACAATTCAACCATCAATATGAGATAATTAAGGAGTAATAAAACCTAAGTAAACACATCTTTAAACTATCATACGAGCACACGATAATTAGACATAGACTACATACACCTTAGATTAGATAATTAGATAAGTAGAGTAATCGGTAGAAATACCAACCCCAAATCCAAACCCGAGATTCAGACCTTTCCATTTTCTAAAAACATAAAAAGATAAAAAAATCTTCCTCAACCCCAACCTTAGCGTAGTAACTTCTCACTAGCATTCCTATTCCCTAGAGAACGATATCAATACCCGTGGCTTACCCTAATACTACACTACAACGATTAGGTTCATCGCCTAGGGTGTTATAAAACTTGCTCAAGAAAAGGAAGTTCCTTTGACCCCGAACGACGCGTGTAGCGTTATCAAGTTTTTGGCGCGGCGCCGGGAATAGAATAGCTAGTTAGTAGTCCACCTCGCTTAGGTTTCCTTGCTTGATTCCTATCAAGTAAATTTTTCTCATTTTAGCTTTCTCGTAGTCTATCCCCCTTATTCGTGACCTTTTTTCGTAACCTCATCACTTTTCATCATGGAAGGTGATAACCAACCACCATTCATCAACCTACCACCAAATGACCCACCAAGAGCCCGTACTCTTGGTGAATACTCGATACCAAGCCACCTAGGCTATAGGAACATCATTGAGCATCCCGACCAAGCCCAAACTACGACCGTGCAATCCGACACCATCCGGTTGGTGCAAAACGGATGTGCATTCCATGGACTTCGTTCCGAAGATCCTAATAAGCATCTGAGGGATTTCCTCAAAATTTTCGATTCCATTGACCTTGATGCTACTACTCGGGATACCACGCGTCTGCGTCTCTTCCAATTCTCTATACGGGACCAAGCTAGTAATTGGCTTGAGCGAATTCCCGCCGGCTCCATCTCAAGTTGGGATGATCTCACCTCTCGTTTCCTTGCTCAATTTTTCCCATCGGGGAGAACCACTAAGCTTAGGAATGACATCTTGATGTTCCAACAACGTCAAGGTGAATCTCTCTACGAAGCATGGACTCGATTCAAGGACTTACTCCATAAAGTCCCTCATCACGGCATTGATCTTTGGCTCCAAATCCAACTTTTCTATGATCACGTCAGTCCCTCCCTTCAACGAACCATTAATTATGCCGTCGGAGGAAGGCTAAGTGACCTCACTGATAAAGCATGTTGGGAATTCATCGAGGACCTAGCTCAATATGAAGAAGAAGGTTGGGAAATTCTGATAGTTCCGGAAAATGGGCCAATGTCCCGCGCACAAGCAATTATGGATATGGAGGCACAAGTGAATGCGTTAATGGAGTAACTACCCATGTCATAAGCATGTAAACGCATGATCAAGGAATTTTGCTCCCAAGAAAGTCTCGGCAAGATGAATTCGAGGACATAATGTTGACATTTGTCCACAAGCAAGAAAAGGAAATAAAACACCTCAAGCTCAAATGCGGAAAAATCACAACACCTTCTTAGGACTAGTGACAACTTCATGTTGAACATCCGTGAAGAAATCGCAAAGAACAATATACCTAAAAAGCTAGAAAAGGTGTATGCGATATGGACACATTGGGATGACTCCGAACCTTCTCCATTAAGTAGAACAAACCTCGTCAAAGAATCATATTCTTGTTTAAATTTGCCTCGACGCTCCCCGCATGCTCCCTAAAACATATTCATTGAATGGTGCACGTGTCACTTCCCAACTTCCCAATGATAGGGAAAGTTCTTTCGGTTTTAAACCGGGACAAAGAACCCTCACCTCCAAGACTTGTAATTTTGAGATCACGATTGAGCGACAATTTGACATATGCATTACTTACCGTCGTGGAGATTATTGGTGGATTAGCCAAATTGATCTTAAAATAAAACTAAAATCTTTGTCAAAAATAGTAACCAGACCTTTGATCCAGGCGGATTCACAAAACCGTTTTCTTTTGCAAAAAACTAGGCGTGACGCCGTTACATATAAGTGTGACGCCATCGCTAAGCCAGATCAGACGGATAAATACATCTCCCATCTCTTTCATTCTTTACCCTACACATTTTTTTATCCGCCCCACACCACACCAAAACGATTTCCCCACATCAAATTCACTAGTTTGCCACATCAATCTCCACAAGGTAAGTAATTTACATTGATCTTTGTCTATTCAATTGTCCTAATTCATGCTCAATTTTGTTTTCCCCTCTTTTTCAATCCGAAAACCCCAACTAATTTGATCTATTTCGCCTTTGAATCTTGTTGGGCTTAAGATTAGGCGAATAATAGTGTTATCATATGGGGTTAACCTTGCGAGAAGCCTTGACGGCTTAGGGGTCAAAACCACCTAGCCATTATGCCATTGTTCTTTGCAACAAGGGTGTTTGGGTCAAGGGTTATGGTTAAAACTTGGACTTTTCCTCGCAAATGTCGGATTCAAAATTAAGTCGGCCGACGGCGTCGGTGTATTCTCTGACGCCGTCGAATCGCTAGTGTCATCTTTTCATCACGAATGTTACTCATTTGCTCTCCACTTATTTGATTTCTGCTTCGGATGAGCGGAAGGGTAAAGAGAACTAGGGACAATCTTCTAGCCCCGTGAAAACATTATTGACACAATCATTGGGTGGGAGTATTATATCTAGGAAGGATGTCAAGCTGTTACAACGATTTACTTCATCGACTATTGACTCGGGCTGTTTTGACCTGGGCATTTCGAGGAGAATGATTTGGCTAGGGAGTTTTCAAATAGTTTTAGAAGGGACAAGTTCACCGATCCCCAATTGGAGAGGTCGTTTAAGATACGAGAGCCCGTGTATGGTGAGTTGGTGCATAAATTTCACGCATCTTATCTGTCGAATATTAATGCATGTCGGGACAACATTGATTTTCAGGGGATCCAATTTAGGTTAGGAGGGGAATGGAGGGCTATGTCGAAACTTGAGTTTGGATGGAGATTGGGATTATTTACATCGAGGATCGAGAGTGATGTTTTAGGACTCGATTGGCGTTGGAATTACCCATAAGGATGAGATGTTGGGTATCGGTTTTGGAACACGATAGGCGATGGGAGTATACTATCGGGAGTACCCTCGATTCGGATCCGGATCCGAGGGTTAGGCTTGTACATGTTGCCTCACCTCTCTATCACGGGGCGCCGATGCCACGGGTCATCGTGTCACCTTGCTCGACCTATTCTATCTTTCTTGCATATTGGCCGAGGTGTGCATCGCAACATCCCATTCGGTTGGCCGACTACTTGAGGACCGCTAGTGGAATAAGGATGGAGGATAGGGTATATGGAGGCATGCTTATCACCCAGTTAGCTCGATCTTTGGGTGTATTGGCGGGGAGGTACCCGCGTACCTTAATCACGTAAGTAGCGACACCAAGGTCGCCAAAGCTAAGTCTCCGAATCTATGGATGTCCTCATGGACTATGGTAGGGGTTACGCTTGGTTCCATGCTCACCCAACATTCGTGATGGTGAAGATGGCGATGATGAGGCGCCACGATACCAAAGACACCAAAGAGGGGTGAGCGGGAAGCACGGAGCGCTCACCGACAAATGTCCGATGGGGATTGGCGAAGCTTACTGGGGAGCATGGATGGGCCGCATGGATACATGGATGGCGCAACAGGACCGAGAGGCTAGCTGGACCTATGACCATCTTGTCAGTAGATGCAACATCATCCATGCGTGATCGCCTTGATCCACATCTCCGGATCGATCCTTTCCTGTAGGGAGGAGGATTATCCACCCTATGGGTATTTGGGCCATCTTCCCCGGTTATGACTATCGTTATGGACCTCCTCCCCAATGACTCATGTATTTGTTTATGGATTGTTTATGGTTAAGTATGGTAGGTTGTTGAAACAATTTTTATTTGGGCATGTAATAATCTAGGACATCTTAACTTTGTGGTAAACTTTGAACTATGTGATGTTTATGTATATTTGCATGTGGTGTGATTTATCTAGCTTGTGTGATTGGATTGTCTATGTTAGTGTCATATATCTTTTATTGATTGTTTATTCTCATGTTTAAATTTGTAAAAATGCTTTATTTTGTTTTTAACCTCGTCTTAATTGCATATAAAGGTATTTTACATAAAGGATAAGTGTAGGGAGGATTACACATGTTTTCAAAAGAAACATAAACATGAGAATAGCAATTCATTAAAAGATATATATGTGTGTTTGTTCGATTCAAATGCTTGTATCGAGTCATAATGGATGTTTTGCAGAAATTTTTCCAGATTCTAAAGATATAAATTTTCCGAATTTTTCCGTAAAATCGCGAGACCGCTTTTTGTCGGGATAACTGACGACGCCAGATCGCAATCGACGCGCCGGGAAGGAGTAAAACAACATATTACTTTTTCTCGTTTTCGAGCTACTTATAAATTTTGGAATTTTCCGAGTCTTAATTTTCCGAAATTATGTAAACATCTATTCCACAAGTATTATATCCTAGTTTAGTAGAGTCTTATATATATTATTACCACCGATTTACGTGAAGGTTTCATTTGTTTTCTTGAATGTGCAGGTTTTATTTATCAAGAAGAAGAAAAAAGATTGGAAGGAGCTTTTCACGATACATTTT
The DNA here is from genome assembly GCA_022545495.1 of Chrysanthemum lavandulifolium. Lineage (NCBI taxonomy): Eukaryota > Viridiplantae > Streptophyta > Magnoliopsida > Asterales > Asteraceae > Chrysanthemum > Chrysanthemum lavandulifolium. Next base: position 20,717,989 of record CM040244.1, on the reverse strand, counting down.
TCTTGGAAAGGATTTAACCACTACTTCACACACGGATCCTACCGAGCTAATCGGGAGTATTAGTTTCTTTCGCTTTTAATTACCTTCTATTATCATAACTTTGATACTTCGGGGAACATTGGGGACAATGTTCGGTTTAAGTGTGGAGGGAAAATAAAACGAAACCTTGAAACTATGCTTATCCTTGATTACTTGCTTTGTCCAATTGTATTTGTGTAATAAACCATGAGAAAATGTCGGTTAAGGTAATTTTGGCACAAAATTTAAAATTTTTCATGACATATAGGAGTGGGCCATTAGTCTTAACAAAAGCGTCTCACGGATAGGAAGTTGCATGACTAGCACAAAAACCCTTTACCACCCAAATTCCACCCAAAATGTGAGGATCACCATTAGATTAGTAGGAATTAAAGCATTCATCTTTAATGCTTAGAGTGTGAACCGTAGTATAATAGATTCTAGAACTTGTTTTGTGATGCATTCCGAGATCGCTAGTAAGACTACACTTGTGTAGTTAGGAATAACTAAATGATAAGAGGCATTAGGATAACCCTTGTTTGATACCCGTAATATAATTACTTCTTCCACATCGGTTGAGTAATTCCCCACACCCTTAGCGTTGTACTCATCTTTAGTACACGATACCCCTAGTTAACCCTCGAGCCTATCCTTTTAGCGGTTCTCGTGATGTTTCGGTTTTCCGAATATCAATGAAGAGCATTGTTTACACCCCACCCCAAATATACACCCAAATCGCCTTAGCCTACCTTGTATGCACTCACTTTTAGTGCATTATTGTTATCACCCCAAACCCGTAGTTCAATTATCTTGTTGCTTGCATGAGTTGCTAAGTCGAGTCATATCCTTTGTACACAGTTTTGGGACGATTGAGACTCATGGGAAAAGTTAAAGTTTGTGAAATGAATAGAAGGGAACGTCAAATTCCCTTATTTGCGTAATAACGTACCCCAAGTGTTTTGATCTTTTCAATTCAGGTCAAATTAGTGTTAGAGTAATAAAAACTCAAGTGTAGGGATGTGCCTATAAATCCCTATCATTTTGATGTTACCGTAGAGGATGGTAGAGTAAAAGTGTAAAAAAAAAAAAAAAAAAAAAAAAAGGCTACCATCCTACATCTATCTTTAAATTTATGTTTGTATGTTTCAGTTATCTAGAGTTTAGAGTGTCGAGTCTTGGCTTAGCAACGCCATTCTTCATATGCTTGCACCATAAGAGATTTTTGACTTGCCACCACTAAATAGCCTATCCCACCAAACCCATTGTTTCCTTACCGTAAGCCTAACATTACAACCCTTTAAAGACCTCTTTGATAGTCTTTCCTAGGTGCTTACGCCAAAGCGATGGAGGTTTGATCTATTCTCAAGCCTATGGTAATCTATGTACTAGGACGGTTAATGAGTGTTTATCTTCCATTTCCAACTAGTTATATTTCATATACACCGAGAGATGTGAGTATCCAAACACCCCATGTGAGGTGCTAGTATGTAATTCCGTGCTTGTTATGACTTTCGGGGCTTATATGTGTTGTGGACTGTTTTAAACCAATGCTTCATGACCCCTAACTTATAAATTAATTGGCTAAAAACACATTTGTTGAAGACAAGCAAATACCAAGTGTAGGGATATTTGATAAGGTTTTAAAATGTACCTTTTGAGGGTCGTTTAAGCCCTTATTTGATCACTTTGTATCCGTTATTACTTAATATCGTTCCTTTTCACTTTTAGGTCTCTTGAAGGCAAATTGCTGGAATGGCACTTATTTGGACGAAAAGCGCGGATATCTGAAGAAAATGGCCAAAGTCAAGAATCGAGACAATGGTCTTTGACCAGGGGACGGCGTCAATCTTAAGCTATGACGCCGTCGGAGAATCTGTGATGGCTCAGTCAAATTTCTTATTTTCAAGCGACGGTGTCGACTTTAAAATAGTAGGCGTCGCAACTCGCACGGCCCTAGATTTGATCGAGGCGCCCGAAGTCGAAGGGGCGGTCACAAGCATAAGGTGACGCGCCGCAAGACTAACATGGCCAAGACGAAACCCTAATGGCGGCGACCGACGTCACAATTCATAAGGTGACGTCGTCGCATATGTAATCTTATATATAGAATCCGAATTTTTCAGTATTTATGTGTAGTCTTTTGGAGTAAAAACCTAAACCGAACCAAGGTTGTCTTGTACAGTATTTTAGGGTTCCAAACCCTATCTTACATCAAGATAAGTATTTTACTTTATTAATCCAATTATGTCTTTGATTATTTGTGTGTATAATTGCATGTTCTCCATGTCCGGCTAATTTACTTGTGTGTTTGCTTAGGGAATATGAAACTTAATTATTGAATATTGATTGGTTGTCTCTTATCTTAATTGTTAATGATCTAGTAATGCGATAGGTCATTCGTTGTGTAATTAATGCTTGATTAATCTTTGTGAACCTTAGACTATAGCACTTAGATGGTTGTAGACTAAACCATCCAAATAGTGCCTTAGAGTTAGAGTTTATAATCCCTAGTGGGTTTTGTAGACGAGACCCTTTGGTAAGTTCAAGAGTTAGGGATAAACGCATACCCTACGACTTTAGACACATAACGCGATTAAGAATAAGGACGTGACAATTCAACCATCAATAGGAGATAATTAAGGAGCAATAATACCTAAGTAAACACATCTTTAAACTATCATACGAGCACACAATAATTAGACATAGACTACATACACCTTAGATTAGATAATTAGATAAGTAGAGTAATCGGTAGAAATACCAACCCCCAAATCCAAACCCCGAGATTCGTACCTTTCCATTTTCTAAAAAGCATAAAAAAGATTAAAAAAAAATAATATTCCTCAACCCCAACCTTAGCGTAGTAACTTCTCACTAGCATTCCTATTCCCCTAGAGAACGATATCAATACCCGTGGCTTACCCTAATACTACACTACAACGATTAGGTTCACTGCCTAGGGTGTTATAAAACTTGCTCGAAGAAAAGGAAGTTCCTTTGACCCCGAACGACGCGTGTAGCGTTATCATTTATGCATGACAAAGCGGGACAGAAAAAGAAAGCAACAAAATTTAACAAACGACAGTGAAAATAGTAGAGCGCCGCTCACCTTCCATCATATCAGGAGCCATCGGCTGACCTCCAAACTGCTGCGAAGACGCACCGGTGTGCACATGATCTTGTGGGTGAGGCGGGTTGTTGGTTGTCTGTTTTCTCAGCCTCCTTCTTTTTCTACACTGCAAAGGTGGTGGCCCATGATCCAAATGCAGACCTGTTCCAATAAAAATAAGATTATACCATGAAGTGATGACAAATTGGAATATAAAAAGAAACCCAGGAAATTTAACAAAACGCATCCCAAAAGAGATGAGCAGCACTCACCACCCATGACATTATGAACCATTGGCTGATTAACGGTGTGCAGATAATCAATCGGGTTAGACACTTTGATGGCCGTCTGTTTCCTCGGCCTCCCTCTTTTTCTAAACTGCAAAGACCCTGTTCAAAATAAAAGAAGCATGAACATGCGATTTATGCATGAGAAAACGGCACACAAAAACAAAGCAACAAAATTTAACAAACAACAGCTGAAAATAGAAGAGCGCAGGTCACCTTCCATCATATCAGGAGCCATCGTCTAACCTCCAACCTGCTGCGAAGACGCACCATCACACATAGGCAAGGCTGGATGAAGCTGCTGCGCTGCACTCTGCACACTCTCCTTTCCAACAACATCTACCCCAAAAAAATCAACATTAGCACGAACATGTTTCAACGGAAAAAATGACAATAAGTGTGGGCACAGGGAAATTGAGCAACAAAAAAAGAACAGCTAACCTGTAGCATCATGAGTCTCTGATACAACAAACAACGATGACACATATGGCTCACAGGCACACACGGCTGGCGTAATGGTGTTACACATTTGGCACGCAGAACCACCATGTGTATTTGGAACATTGTTTTGTATCAGGTTTTGAACTGAGTGATCGTGAATACTTTTTGAGCCAGTTATCGGTTTTGAAGTCATAATTATAAACAATAATAGACAGTCCAATTATCAAAGCAATAAACAACAGACAAACCAAAACGACTAACATATTCGAAACAGTTAATGTGAGCAACAAAAGCATTATCAATTGAGGGTTTGCAAAGAGAGCAGGCGCAAAAAAAAACAAAACCAAAAAATCGAAAAAAGTCAGTGACCATCATTTAAAAAAAAGGTATAACAAAAAATAAAAAAGAAATAGAAAGCAAGACCCCCCACAAAGGAAAAAATTGATGTACAACATTTAATATGGAGCACATTCAAATGCACTGATCGTAATAGTAAACCCCAAACCAAACCATAAAACTCATTTACTCACCCCAACACCTAACTATGAGTAACATTTCAACAGCATAAACAACATCTAACAAATGTAATCGCACTTAGGTGTAACAAGATACCCAAACCAAACAACGAAACTCGTCTACTCAACCCAAAATGTAACTATAAACAAAGATTTCAACCAAAGATAAGCAACGACAAATACTCTAAGCCCTAAATATAACAAAGGCAATAAATAAACCTAAAATAACGCACAAACCAACCTAAACACAAAGATAGCATAACCACCAAAAGACCAACTAAAATAAACCCTAAAGAAAGGAAAAAAATATCAAACCTCTAATCGTTTCTCCCAAATCGTGAAATATGCAATTAGGTTTTATGATAATCAAGGATTGAAATTGGTAACCTTACCTTGATTTACAAACACAACAAATATATGGACCAAAAGAAAGTTACCATCAGAGGCAAAACCATGTGGCCAACGGAGATCCACAAAATGGATAAAAATATTGTTTCCATAGTACGAATCATCGTAACCTCTAACCAACCAAAGATCTGAACACGCAAAGATGTTTACTTGAATCAAGGCAGGAGGTTTTTCCCGGAAATATACCCAATGGATCTAAGATGCAAAGGAGGATGTGAGTATGGATGAATAGAACAGCGGGTTTACCAAATGGGGCTCCAACCAAAAGGACCGGCAAAAAAAACCACGTCACATTTTTCCTAACTTTGCACTGTAGATAGGGATCCCAACAAATGTAAGATAGTATAATATGGGACTAAAAATTGATGTTCTTTGTCAAAGAGTATGATAAACAAGTTATTTTCCTCACATTTATTCCTTCAAAACCAAACCCAAATGTATCAATATTCAGTAACAAGTTATGTGACTCGCATTATTCCCTTAAAACGAAAACCAAAAGTATCATAAACAAATTATCTAGCATAGCTCGATTTGGTTTAATTTCTAAATATTTTTAGGGGATATCGCATTCTGCATTATCGTTCTTAAATAGATAAATACAATCTAATTTCCATAAGCAAAATTATGAATTTGAAACCTTCTTAAAAGATCTTACGGACAATTGTTCAAAACACATTAAGTTTAAATAATACTTGAAAAGTTAAGAACAAAGTTGTATATATAAGCTAGGAAGTCTTTATGTCTTTTAAATACGTGGGATCGGGGAGGTATGGTTTTTATTAAAGAGAATAAGTCAAGAATGCACTTTTAGTATTATAATCCATTCCAGTTCTGTGTTAATTATTATTGATACCAGATTTGAAAACAGTCATTAAGTGTCTTATGTAACTGGATTCAAATGACATCGACGGAGTACCAAAATTATCCACAATCCACAACATAATTTCATCTACAAACAATACGGAAATGATTTATTTAAGAAGACGGAGAACGAAAAAGAGAAATAGGTGCAGCCAACCTTGGCCGAAAACTAAACGAAGCATCAACAATTTTGTTTTTGGATTGATTGATAAAAATTGTATGCGCATTAATCTGTTACAATTAAGCATAGTACATTGATATAGCAGATTATTTTTCATATTTTATATTCACTAAAAATTATGAATTGGGTTCTGTTGGTGCAAACTTTGGGTAGGAAACTAGGAACTTGTTTACTTTAATAAAAAAGTAAATTACCAAAACCAACCATCTAACAAATCATTTTACGAAAATGAACCAAAAATAGTATTTGTTAAAATGGGCCGTACGTGGCAGTTTATAATGGTTCATTCATAAGCTTTTACTGTTAATAAAACAAAAACGAGTGGGGCACCTGTCATCTTTTACACTCAAAGTTTGGCACCTCATACGCCCTTTTCTTCTAGCAACATTCATAGTTTCATACCATCTTCATAGTTACATACCATCTTCTACAAAATTAAAACCGATGAAACTCATCTCATATTCGGATCCCACAACCCCCATAACATATTTCCGTATCTTAAATGAACCTCATCTTAAAAACAAGAAAACATTCACTTGCTATTACTGAAATGTTTGTCTTAATTTTTTTTACATGTTTCTTTTGAATCTAATAGAGTTTTAGTTTTTAAAAGCAAGTTAATCATGAGTGATTAAAACCAAAACCTAGTAGCCCAGGAACATGTCTTACTCGCTTGACAAAAACTCATCGCCCAACAATAGCCTAGGAGAAACAGGTTTAACTTGAAACTCGCCTAACAGCATTCGTCCCTCGCCCAACAATCGCCTAGGATTACTTGCCTATCATCACTCGCCTAGCATCATTCATCCCTCGCCCAGCCTTCGCCATTCGCCTAGGACTCGCCCGAACTCGCCTATCCTTCAACTGCCTCGCCTGGGAATCGCCCTGGATGTAGCCCATGAATCAAGTCACTTTTGGATCGCGTTAAAATGTCGCCCAGAAGATCGGGAACACGTGTCTGGTTAAAAATATATCTTGAAATGAATCTAATAGTTCATATTTAGAAATTCATTTTCGTAAATCATATAGGCGAAGTTCAGTTTGGTAAAACCGTAACAGAAATAGTTCGTTTAAAAATTTTTCTCTTAATAAAATGCTTTAGAGAGTTAGAATTTTTAAACTAACAAAACTTACGAAGATTCAGAAAGAAAGAGACCCTCAATATTTGTAAAAGAAAAGTCTGGGAGTGAAAAAGTCAAGAATCAATATAAATTTCTCAAATCTGTTACGATGGACATGTTGATCATGTTAAGTATAACATCAACATGTTCCATGTTATAGATCTGAGGCATTGATACTCATCCAAACATGTATGACCAATAAACGTTGTCATATATCAACTAGCACCATTTCTTCTATTAGACCCGTGTGGGATTGGAAAGTTGTCGTAGTTTCGGTTACAAAAGTAATTAGGCACCCAATTTTTTTACTCTTTACTTATGCCTCCATACCATGCTAATCAATATTATGTACATGCTCATTAACACTGAGTTTCAATACGCTATGACGATGTAATATTCGGATAGTAGTTGCACCGCTATATGCGACTATCTTAGTATCATCTAACTTTTAGAGTACTCCGATCTGTAAAACAAATATAAAAATGTCAAAAATTCATATAAATTTTCCAAATGATGTACTGTACATCTAACTCTGTTTCGCAACCTACAACACACCTCTTTGAAAGCTAGATACTCATCAAAACATGTGTACTGCATATACACTGTGGCATATTGGATTATAGGCTATCGCCATATCTTATTTAACCTACGTGGGGCTTAATGTTCTCATGTCTTAATGCAAGAACAGGAAAATAAACGTATACTTACCTCATATGAAAGAAAAATGATGTTGCACGTAAAGTAAAGAATTCATACAAGTTCATAACAAAATTACTCTCTTTCTAAATCAAAACTTCAAGAGAAGATATTAATCGAGATATAGGGTATGTTTGGCGCAATGGGTTGGGCTGGAGGCTGAGGCTAAGGCTTGAAATTGAGCTAGGGCTTTTATTATAAGTCAAGTTTAAATTTGTATTTTTGTAGACTTGTTTGGAAAATGGGCTGGGGCTTGGGCTTATTATTGCAAAATTACTAAAGAGGATATAATTAAATGAGTTTTATAGTATATGTTAGACATTTGTTGTGAGTAAATATGTAATTTATGGTTCATAAGCCCCGGGCTAAAGTTTTAAGCCCCTTCTAGGGCATATGATTTCATAAGTCCGCATGACAAACAAGACTTATTTTATAAGCCGACTTATTTTAGAAGCCCAAGTCCCATAAGCCTCTCCATAAGCCCTCCCCAAACACACCCATAATGTTTACGTGAAAAAAAAAATATTAATTTCAAGATATACCATCCATGTCCATTATCTTATATTAGCTAGCAAAAAAAAATTTTTTTTTACGAATGTGGGACAAAAGGCTGAAACACCGAGTAGGCTTTATTCAAATATAGTAAGCACCTAAAATTATTAAGTCATGCATGCACCTTCATACTTATATTAGTATTAAGTTTAATCTCTATACACTACGGGTCTATTGTAAATGCATGTAAGCAAACTTTTATTTGCGCACATAAATACAACATAGCATAAATCCTAACATCTACTATCTACCACTACATTATATAAAGCACATAATTTCCTTACATAGCATAAAAAAACTAACAGGTGTTACGTTTGGTTTGTAGAGGCCCTTGAATAAAACTCAAGTCAACCAAGTATGAAATGAGGATACAAAAGGTAAAAAATCTTCTGCTACTTGCAAAACCACATGTCGAGCTCAATTCATAACATCTTAGAAGCGAAAACGGACCCAGATACTCTCTCCGTTATAAAAACAACTATGCAAGTCAAACCCGGTTGAAGAGCATGTAAATAAAAACAAGAGAAAATTACCAAAAGGGGACTTTTTTTGAAGCTTGGTCCGTTTTTAAGATTTTTTTCTCATCTCTTTCCCAAAAGACTCAACTGCTCAACTCCACCCTTTTTGTGACACGTGTCTAAGTGTTAGGTAATATATTTTTTTTCTTTTTGGTTAAATGACTAATATACCCTTTATTATATTTCTTTATTAATTATTCTACCTACCCTCACCTAACTCCATCCACCTACCCTCACCACCACCACCGCTGCTCAACCACCACCACCGCTCAAGCTGCCGACTACCCATTGCTCAACCGGTAGACCACCACTGCCACCACCTTACCGGTCCATAACCACCACCACCACCGCTTTGCTCATTGCTCGACCACTCTTTGCTCAACCACAAAATTATCTATCTTGATTAAAAGCCGACACACAAAATTACTTATTTCATCACCGATCCACCATTCAATAAAATCCATCGCACAATTTTATTTAAAAAAACAACAAAAAGATGTCTTGTGAAGACCACCCATGGCTAAAAATGTTTGTTATTAGTAACGTCAACTTTCAATATACATATTTGTGATCTTGTTGTCCAACTACCACGTACAAGTGTCTCCATTTCACACCCACCGAGTCAAAAACCAAAATCACCGAGTCAAAATCAAAACCACCGAGTCATGAAAACTGAGTCAACTCACCGAGTCAGCTAAAATATAGAAAGAGTAAATCTTTTAGATCTGATCCATAACCAATAGAATCTAAGCAAAAGCGTCATAGTTTGATCCACGAATGAACATGTAATTACGGATCTATACAAAATTGAATAAATAAATAGATTAATCACAAAATCAATATTTTTTAGATCTTAGTTTCATTTGTGCGTGTTAATCAAAGATAAATCCGACCCATATAAGGTCAAACACACGAACAAACACCTCATCATCGATCAAACTTTATAAGATCTCTATAGATCTAAATGTTTGAAAGAAAGTTCATAACAGATCTTTAGAAGCATAAAACTTCGTTTACATATTCGAAAGATTTAAGAAAGCACAAAACAAACATGTTTCATACTTTCTTAATTTTGTTTACAACAAAACAAAACACAAGTAGAACCTACCGTGACCTTCCAAAGGATCTTGAAACCAAAGCAGATGCAGCGGGGCAGATGAGGATGTTATGATGGAGATAAGATCGATTAAAGAAAATGAGGATTTGATGAAAAAAAGCAGATGCAGCAAGTACAAGAAGAGATGAAATAATTGAAGAGAGGGGGTGGTTATTTATATAGTGGGGTATAAATGTCATTTAACTCAAAGCTGTCTACCTAATCTTTGTACTTGCATTGACACGTGTCGTAAAATGTATGGGGTCGAGCAGTTGAGCAGTTGAGCGTGGCTCTTTTGGGAAAGAGGGGTGAAAAAAGTCTTAAAAACGGACCATGCTTCAAAAAAAGTCCCATTTTGATAATTTTCTCTAAAAACAATCATCAAATGTTTTGCAGAATATAATGGTATTTAGTATTTTACCTTTTGAAAAGTTACTGGTGTGAATCAGTGGGTGAAGGATACAACTTACGTTAATCGTTAATCGCCGCACATGTGATTCATTCATTCATTCATTGTCACTCTAGTATATTAGGAGTAGCTAGCAACATCTCTTAATTATCATTGACCTATGTAAGATGGAAATTTACTCCTTATATCCAAAAGCATTAAGACACAAACATGTTCCAACTCTATCACGACATCGTTTGAACAATGTAAAATCCAAAGGCGGAGCTATTAAGGGACCGGGAAGGGTCCCGGCCCCTCTAGGTCTAAGCCCGTTAGTGTACTTTTTTCGCGATTTCATGTCTATTTTCGGGAAAAAATTTATTACGGCCTTCCCATTTAATGTATTTCCCGAAAAAAAATTATTTCGGCCCTCTCACGAAATTTTTTCTAGCTCCGCCATTATTAATATCAACTAGGAAGTAAGGAATTAAGTTACTGGGCAGTTTAATGATGGACCGAATCAAAATAAAGTTGCATCTCTTTTATTTCTTTTCACTTAGGGTGTGTTTGGTACCGAGGGGTGGGGCAAGAGAAATGGAAATGGTTCCATTTCTCTTGTTTAATCTAGAAATTGAAAAGCGGAGAAATAGGGTAGAGAAATGGAGAGAATTGGGTAGTGTAATTTGGTTAGCTCCATTTCTCTTATTTTGGTGGAGAAATTGGAGAAATAGATGAATTTTTTTTTTTTTTTTTTTTTTTTTTTACATTTAAAAAATTAAAAAATATTTAAAAAAATATATATTTTTAAAAAATTATTTTTTTAAAATAAGTTTTTTTAAATAAATACATTTTTTTTAATTATTTTTAAAAATTATTTTTTAAATATTTTTTTAAATAAATACATACATTTTTTTAAATAAATAAGTTTTTTTTAAATAAATACATTTTTTTCAAAATTATTTTTAAAAATTATTTTTTAAAATTTATTTTTAAAAAATATTTTTTTAAAATATTTTTAAAAATTATTTTTAAAAAATAAGTTTTTTTTTTTAAAATAATTTTTTTAAATAAGTTTTTTTTTAAAATAAGTTTTTTTTTTTAAAATTATTTTTGAAAATTATTTTTTTAAAATAATTTTTTTTTTTTTCATTTCTGGGTCAAGTCTCTGTTGTTGCAAACATTAGAATTGAACACAATTCTCTCTTGATTTCTATTCTCGAGATTTTATTCTACTTCATTTCTTTTCTCCAATTTCTCTCTACCAAACGCACCTTAAGGTAAGTACACGTAAGCCTATTTACAAGCGAGACGGAGCCAAGAGGGGGGGTGGGGTGCTCGGCCCCCAACCGGCTCAACAACCCCAATTTTAGCTAGTTTTCCGGCGGTCGTTTTATGTAGTCTTCATATCCGAGTCTTCAAGTCGCTTTAAGCCATCCGTTTGCTTGTTTTCTTCATAGTATCAACTTGTCGAGTATGGTTTTCTTTGGTTTCAAATATTTGTGTAACACTCTGTTCTATCATTTTGCTGAATTTAGAAAATATTTGAGTTTTGAAAATGATTTCAAATCGGTTTTTCCGTTTGAAAGAGTACGGTGACTACATAGATGTACATAGATGCAAGTGTGGTAGAGCGGTTGGGATAAGAAGGAAGATTGAAAATATTATATAAAAGATGATTTGTGTGAGTAATAGTATTTTCACTGCCTTTTGTAAGATTGCTTTGGGAAAAGGGAATCATTATTTATTGTTTGTTTCTACTAATTCATTCTTTAGTTTAGTTTCGATGTTTTCTTTTGCTCTTTAGATAATGTATGTAAAATTAGCAAAAGCTTGATACGTGTTAGTTGACATCATATATGTTAGTATTTTATTGATGTTTTAAGATCATACACAGTAACTCAAATACCTAGATGTAATTTCATTTGTGTCTTAAATCCATCGGGTTGGTTGAACCATCGAACCGGTAAAGTAATTGGTCTATGAGTTTTATGTTACTATACAAATTATTTACGGCCCCCCTTAACACAATTTCCTGGCTCCGTCTCTGTTTACAAGCATAAATATATTTAGAAATATTCTACCACAAACTGTCAAGATCTTATAAAAGAAAAAAGAAGATATATGTTTTACTCTTCAGCATGATCACAATTGATATTGAGGATAATATTTTCTCAATATCATTGATGACCAAGATAAGATGTGTAACACAAATCCCAACAAAAACAAACAACACCCTATGAATTATATGGTATTAAAATTTCCTTCCACTGACCGATGTGGGATCATTGATTAGTGCATTGAGCTCAAGTCATAATATCCTAAAAGCAAAAACAAGTTTTAATCAAAAGATAAACTTGGTTGAATAAGTAGTTAAATAAAAAATTCATGTATGCTGATATCCCAATGGAATATAATGCTAATTTATTATCTTACCAGTAAAAATTACAAAGTGACAATTGAAGGACCCTAACTTTAAGCAAAGTACATTGTTTGGTAAAGACTTATCTAAATCTCTGTGTGTTTGTGTGTATACGAAAGTCATATGAGCTATCTAGTTGCACGTGTGGTTAGGACTTTAGGGTGTGTTTGGGAAAAGGGAATTGATACTTACACAATGTTTTTTGATACATTCACCACTTTTATGCATTACAGTATTGTACTTTTATGCATTACAGTATTGTACTGTACAACAGTGCAATGCATAAATGATGGTGAATGCATAAAAAAATGTGGTGTGAGTATCACCTCCCTTGGGAAAAGCATATTTTAATAACATCAACCTATTGTGTTTTTGTACATGTCGTAAGCAATTTTCGAGTGTTTGGAACTTTGGATAGTGCAATACACCTTATAAATTTGATAACGCTTTTTGTTTGTTTGAATTAAGTTGATTAGAGAATACAATATGATAACATGTTTTGTAAATAAGTATAAGAAGGTGTTGGGGATCGCTTATCACCTTATAAATAATCATGTAGCAACATACATTAGCTTTTTTGTTGTAGAGTAAAATAAGCAAATATGCACTTTATATACACACTAAACTTGATATTTCGAAATGAGCAAACAATCATTAAAATAAGCAATCTCTAACACCTCCTTAACTTAAATCATTTCCACATTCTTTATTTTGGTGGCCAATTGTTTAAAGGGTACAAGGAGTTGACGTGTTCAATTCTATATTTCAAAAGTTTTACAATATATAAATAAATCATGTATTGTAATTTTTACATTTACGTACAAAAAATAAAATTTAAGAGGTAATATAGCCTTTTCAAATTAGTTATATATGCATCCGATATATATTTTGTTACATAAACAAAATCTAAGAGTTAATATGCTTTTCCAAGTTGATATGGATGTTTTCAGTAAATACTTTTTTTTTACTGAAAACACCAAAAAACAACATGAAAACATCATACTAGCTTTAAAATGTATAACTAATATTAGCTATGGTATATCACTAAACAACAATTTCTTTATGCAGTCTATGTGGGACAAAAGGTTGAAATGGTTAAAAAGCTGAAATAGTTTATAGATTGTTTTATATCTTTAGGTATTATAACATGTTTTTCAAATAATGCAATTGGATTCAAATATTCTTTATAGAGTAAGGATCAAATGAGAAATATAATTAAGATGAGAAGAATGAGAAAAAACCACAACAACAAATATTAGATGCATTTACAAAAATGCATGCATCTCTCTATTATTTCTCTTTTCTCATTTAAAATATGTGGCTACAATTTTTTCCCACTCTTCTCATTTTAATAAAATTTCTCACTAGATCCGCACTCATTGTTTATAACCAAAAACACAACCCGAGTAGTTTTAGGAGATGGAAAGGAATCAGAAAATAATAGAAGTGGCTACAATTTCTTCCTAGCTAGCACAAAAGACATGTCGACTACAAGTCAAAATACATCGAAAGAATGTGATCTTCCATCCACAAGTTTTCAATCGAACTAAAAGGAATTTTGATAGAATAAATTACAAGAATACAAGCACATGTTTCTAACTTTTTTTTTGGTGGTCTTCATTACGCAAGTTCACAAAGATGATCGGCCATTTGGCCTGTCATGAAAAAAAACTTTTTTTTCTCAAGAAAAACTTTGATTGAAGAAGCGATTAATAAAAAAAAATCATTAATATCTTGGTGAATATAATGATACTTTATCTTACTGTTAAAAAACTAGGAAGCGTGATTCAATGGGTTAAGGAAAATCGCTTACTACGTAGCTTTTTCCATTTGGCTATGGTATCTTAATCTATCCGATACTAATTAATGTATACGATTTTCTGTTTTTCTATCGAAATTCTGATATAAAATTATAGAAGCCTTATCTTAATCTCTTTTCTTTACGCAGTGTGGAGTAATGTATGGCTTTTTTTCAAAAAAAAATAACCAGGTACCTAAATTGTTAAATGCTGACTTATGCATTTCAACGATAGCGAACTCTGTGTTACTCCTAATCAATACCATGTATGTGCTCATTATAGACCGTGTACAATTCAAAGCTACTCTAATAACTGATATTACATTCGAATACTATCATTCGCAGGTCCATAACACAATTTCATTTCATAAGTATAATCTATCATTCGCAAGTCCATAACACAATTTCATTTCATAAGTGTTAGTAGTATTTACTATTAGGCCCGTGTAGTTAGTTATCATCGAGCCTAACACATTTGTCTTATGTAACATGTATACTCTCTTGGTATTCATTATTGAGTTACGGGAATAATATAATTCTACACGAAGAAGAAAAACGTAGGTGAGACCAAAATTGCCCGCAAACTAACGTAATCTTTGTAAAACTACTGGTATTGTTTTGCCTAACCCATTTGTCTCATCTAATTATGCTAACGACACCATCTATTAGGGTTGCGGAAGTCAATATATCCTATGACGAAAATAGTTTACGAAAAAGATAAATGAGTCATTGAACAACATTTTAGGTTACATATTCTCATACAACTTTTAGTTTGCGTAAGTTGATATAAGTAACTCACATTTATTTCTTGTTTGATAGTTGCCGAAAATGTATGTGCGTGCAAGTTTTGCAACCATGTATCATGAGTTTGACGTTGGATGAACATATATTGTAAAACCTTTAGACTAACTGATAAAAAAAAGGTAAACATGAGTGTATTTATCCATTGCTTATTTACTTGAGGTGATCTATTTTGAATTTCTTATAATGTGTTTTGACATTGTCGTATGAGCTTTTACATCAAGTATTAACCCACATGTAGAAGAGATCATTTTCTCATCGTTTTTGTTTTAGAATTGATCATCAATTCATCTTAGTTTCAAAATTACTTACTGTACTTATTATGTACCCCATAAAGAATTAGATTATCAATCTTTGTAAATAAAATATATGGAGTTCACATAAATTAAAAAGTTTTGAAGTTATATAAATTTAAAAATTGGGATTGTAATTATCAATCTTTGTAAATAAATATCTAGAGTTCACATAAAAAAAGTTTTGAAGTTATATGAATTTACAAATTATGATTATAACGTAACTAAATCTTATACGTTGAGTAATGTCATAATCACAATTTGTAAACATTATACTATTTCACACACATATAAGCCATATACACTTAGGTATATTAGATACCAACATGTTCTTTCTTGAACCAATGTGGGACTAAATGTTCACATGGTTTTTATCGAAAAAGAACTAAAGGAAGCTAGATTAAGTGACCCTTGTAGTTTTACTAATTCAACGTGTACCATAACATGCATGACCATCATAGACCATTTATCTTTCAAAGCTACTTGAATAACTGATATTTGTTTGTGTGCATTTGAAGTTTGTTAAATATCAACTTTAGAACATGACATCATCCCTTTGTTTTGAAATTTGTTGATGATATTGTCTCTATACATTTCTCTACATCCAACTATACCGTATTCATATAAGTTGTGTAGTTATGGCAAGTTTGGATTTTAGATGTCTCTATTAACATTAATAATGAAACAAACTCAAATTTGTGGATTTATTATCTATGTTTTTATAAAAGTAACTTAAGATCTTATACAACTTAACCATCATGAAACAATGTGGAATTGCTAAAGGATGGGTTATCACAAGGCTTGGTGGGCTAATAATAACCTGTTATGAAACATGTATGTTTGCATCTTAAATGATCGTTGGAGATGGTTTTATTTGATAGAATATTGATAGTTGAAATAAAGAAATTTTTCGTTGTATTGAGAAAATTTTTGAAGAAATTTCCTTACACTTTAAACTTAAAGTGATATAGTTGATTTGTGTTTGATATATCAATGAAGAACATTAGTTATTATTTTGAGAATGAGTACGGACTACGGTTAGGATTATAAGGTAATTAAATCCAAAGGCAATAAAAGGTTCCTTTAGACTGCGTTAGTCGTGAACCTTGGTGATCAATGTTTCACTTTTTAATATTAAAAATCTAAGAAAACATATTAATTCGGGATCATTACTTTTTTAGGAGCTCAAATTTTGATTTTGCATAATGAGCTCCTCTAGCCATAGTGTTTCACTTTCTTTGGTTGTTGTCGAGGGGAAACTCGAACACGTCTTTTTTTTCTAGCTTTGTGCTTTCTTTGGTTGTTGTCGAGGGGAAACTCGAACACATCTTTTTTTCTAGTTTGCATTTGAAGTTGGCTTAAGCCCAAACTCGATTGCTTCGTTAAACACAATATTAGAAGGAATCTATGTATCACCTGCAATACTAAATATAATTCAAAAGGAAAAGACGTATTTATATTGAACTTTAATCATGGCCGCAAGTTTTGGGGTATGTTGGCAAACATATTCTTTTTACAGCAATGTTCAACAGCCTAATATAATTCACTATTCTTGAACCAAAACAACAGGTAGTAAGTTTGTTAATAGAAGCAAGAGGTAGTAAGTTTGTAGAGGCCCTTAAATAAAACTCAAATCAACTAGGTATAAAATGAAGCCATGCTAATTGCTAAACAACACAATCATCTCAACACATACGCTCTAGGAAGCCAATCGAAACGATAACAATGCAGACGAGCGTGCCATATTCAAGTCATTTTTTTAAGGAAAAATTTTAATAAAAATGACCAAAGCCAAACAAACCAAAGCAAAATACACAAATTCTTCACCAAAGCCCAACAAGGCGTGGGTCACGAGAAAAGAACTACTGTATATTTTTTTAACAGACATAAATCAATTATATCTGAATCAAACTGTTCTTCGTGTTTTGAAGTTGGGTACGACCGTACGAGTGTAGAACCATTGTTATCGAACATAGACAAACCATAACTGCGATGAGACTCTTTCTTTACAACTTGTTAATTTTTGGGGTGATAATCTGTGGCAAACATATCATTCTATCAATTGCTAATGGCTTTCAAGTTATGGTTCATTGCGGGATTAATTCTGTGGGTTAAACTTGGACAAAGGATAAAAGATTTAAAGTTCCAAGATGTTCATTTCTTTGAAGCTTTCATCGTTTCTCACCGATGAGTCATTTATAGCCGTTAGAGGGTCTTAGTGAAACTTAATCTCCTATTTAATAAGTCCCTTAATCTAGGTTACGTACACTGAGTGTGCAATCTTTTGTATCACTCTTCTTCTTCTTTCGATCATTTAACCGATCTTGTCTTGTCTTTACATTTACATGATTATTGTCTCATTGACATTAATCTAATCTTGTAACATTCGGATACTATTGTAAACTTAATCTGTCGACTATTGCGACTTAGATCCGAATAAAGGTTCTATTGTTCATCTTGTGTTGCCTATACTTTCGTGACATGGTATCGAGCTACTGTGCTCATTGATTCTCTTGACAACAAATTGGTGGTTTGGGGTTATTGCTACTAGCGTAATCACCGGTTATATTCTACTTACAATTAGCCCTAGACTAAGTGAATCTAGGTAATTGTGACTTGTTCTTCCATTGCATATTTCTCTGTAAGTCTAAGTCTTATCCTTTCTTCAAACATACAAGACTTAAGTCTTTGTGGGTGCAAACGGGTAGACTAACATCTTGATCGCCACCTTTGAGTGGTACGAATACCGCCGGTTTACCCTAGTCCACGTGCTTGGTACTGTTGTTTCTTAAATTCAAGGTCTTATTACTTTGTCTATTTTGTCTTATTATTATCTCTCGTCGTGACTCTTTGTCTGCCTTATTTTATCTATCGTCTTATTGCTTGAATTATGGCTATTAGTGATGACAATATTGGTGGCTCTTCCACCGAGAAAAGCTTATCCTTTGGTGATGCTTTGTATTTGCATCCTAACAATACCAATGGCACTCCCATTATTTCTATTAAACTCATCGAACCGAAAATTATAAAATATGGAATATGGCCATGACTTTGCTTTAAGGAACCATAATAAGTTAGGGTTTATTGATGGTACTTGCATAAGAGATGATTCGAACCCTAGTCTTGCTAATCAATGGGATACTTGTAACTCTGTTGTGGTTACTTGGATTCTTAATTCTCTCACCGAACTATTCTTTGGTGCTATATATGCTAAAACGCTTATGAAATATGGAATGATCTTAAAGATACCTATGATAAGGTTGATGGTTCACTATCTTTAATTTGCATAAAATATAAACTCTCTTAGTCAAAGTGGGTCCTCTCTTCGATTATTATAACAACCTTAACTCTTTATGGAAACAATTTGATTGTATGATCACTTGCCTCCCGCACTTGTGAGGCTGCAAAACATTTTGAAAAACATAATCGCCTAATCAAGTTAATGCAATTTCTTATGGGTCTTGATGACTCCTATGTCCCCATCGAAGCAATATTTTAACCGAGATCCTTTGCCTAATGTCAAAATGCTTTTTCTGTTGTCTCGGAGAAGAATCTCACGAAATGTTTCATCCGGAATAGCTCGCTAAACCCAATGCTACACCTTTTCGCAAAAACGTCGATGGTGGAAAATTTTTGATAACAAAAAGGTTTTAACAACAAAGGTTCGGTTTTAATAATGGTAACAGCTCAAATAGCGAGAGGACCAAACATGAATCTCAAATGTACTAATTGCAAAAATCGGTCACATTGTTGATAGATGTTATGATCTTGTTGGTTATCCCTTGGACATGTTAAAAGGAATTTTAATGGTAAACCTTTCAAAGTAACAATGTTTCACTGAAACTAATCATGTCACCGATAATAGTGCTAGCAACTCTCTGCTTCCTTGTCTAATGAACGACTCTCCGGACTTATGAGTCTTCTCAATGACAACAATGTGTCATCGCTAATGCCAACTTAGGTGTAAAATTTTTCGTGAACCTTCTTTAACGGAAGTGTCAAGTTTAATGTAAACTTTAATAAATTTTTAACAACAACACAAAATCTCTATCCGAAACATCGGCCTTGGTTGGATTGTTGATTACGGTGCAAATCAACACATGACCGTGTCGAAAACTTTTAATCAATGTTGTTAACATTTCAAATCTTGGCTTAACTGTTGGACATCCCAACGGTACTGTGCCTTAATTACTAAAATTGGTGATTTAAAGGTCAATAATGACCTAACTCTTTTGATGTACTTGTTGTTCCCGAGTACAATGTTAGTCTCATTGTCTGCTCATAAAATTGCTAGAGACAATAAGATGTTTGTTGGGTTTAATGAATCTAATTGCTATATCTGTGATTTACATCAAAAAGGATTGTGGGGATTGGTAAACAATACAATGGGTTATATATGTTTGATATTGATTCTACATGTAAGATTATTTCTAATAACCGCATATCTGTTTGTCATGTTTCTAAAATCTTTGGCATCAAAGACTTGGTCATCCTCTCGACCAAGTCCTACACATACTTAAACCCACTCTTAAATTTGATAGTACATCCAAACTCGATCATCTCTGTGATACTTGTAATAAAGCTAAACAAACCGAGAACCATTCCTCTAAGTGAACATAAATCAACTAAAATTGGTCAACTTGTCCATCTTGATGTATGGGGACCATATAAAGTCACTAGCAGAGATGGTTACAAATATTTTTAACAATTGTTGATGACTATTCCGTAGGTGTGGGTTTATATGCTTAAGGGAAGGATGATGTTTATGTTTCCATTGTTAACTTTACTCATATGCTATCAAATCAATTTGAACACAATGTCAAGATTTTTAGAAGTGATAATGGGACATAATTTGTCAATAATAAACTTCAACATTTTTTCATGAAAAGGAATTTTACATCAAACCTCTTGTGTTTATATACCACAACAAAATGGTATTGCGAAAGGAAACATAGGCATCTCTTTAATGTAGCTAGATCTCTTATGTTTGTGGGAATTACCTCTAAATCTTTGGTCCGAATGTGTTCTAATCCGCTTATGTCATAAACAGTTACCTCTTCGCCTGTCTGCAAGTCCCCTTCTTCCTTGTGTATGGGCATGACCCTTCACTCTCTCTCCTTAGAGTCTTTGGTGCTTATGCTATGCCACCATTCTCAACATCTCGATAAATTTGGTAGTAGGTCCGAAAAAGTGTCCTTATTGGTTACTCAAATGAGAAGAAAGGCTATAAACTCTTGAGCCTAGAAACAAAAATATCTTTAAAGGCTATAAACTCTTGAGCCTAGAAACAAAAATATCTTTTACTCCGTAGATGTCAAATTTTATGGAACTGTTTTTCCTTCAAATGAAAAATACTTTGTCAAAACCTTTTGTTGAAACTTTTGTACCAAAAGATTTAAATCACAAAATTTCTTTGACTCACAAATAAGTCCCAATGATGAAGGGAGAGTGACATCTTATGATGATGGCACGATGATAAGTCATCCTACTAGGATTGACGAACCGGTTGCAACATCTATAGATGATAATACACACCACGAGGGCATCGTATCACATGAATCACATCCCGCTAATGCATCTTCCGATTCTCACGATACTACACCGATTCTGCCGAACAAGAAAGAGGCTTGCCACCACTATCGCTAGAAGGTCAACCGAGTCTCTAAGTTGCCCAAGAATCTTAACGACTTTATTGTAGAAGGAAAAGTCAAATATGGTGTTGAAAAGGTTGTTAATTACTCTAACCTTAACAAAGATAATTATCGCTTTGCATCTAGTCTTAATAAAAGTATTGAACCCACTTATGAAGAAGCTATCCTTGATAGTAATTGGGTTGATGCTATGAACTCGAAATTGAGGCCTTAAATGAAAACCATGCTTGGGATATAACTGATCTACCTCCTAATAGAACTCCTATTGGGTACAAATGGATTTTTAAAATCAAGTATAAAGCCAATGGTGAAGTTGATAGATACAAGGCTAGATTAGTTGTTAAAGGCTATAACCAAAGGGAAGGAATAGACTATGATGAAACTTTTTCCCTTGTGAAAATGTCTCGTTAGATGTCTTATTGCCTTAGTCAGAAAAACAAATGGCTTTTTTTCAACTTGATGTTAACAATACTTTCTTGTATGGAGATCTTGATGAGGATATCTATATGACTATCCCCAAGGGGTTCAGAATGAGAACAATAAAAATAAAGTTTGTAAACTTGTCAAGTCTCTATATGGCCTAAAACAAGGTCCCGAAAATGGAATGAAAAACTTGTCGGTGTTTTAAAAGAAAATAACTTTGTTCAATCATAATGATCACTCCTTGTTCACCAAAAGAGAATAACAAGTTTATTGCTCGCTTGTTTATGTGGATGATATTGTCCTTACTGGAACTGTATTGATGAGATAAATCTTTTAAAGAGTTTCTAAAATCCAAATTTCATATCAAAGACTTGGGAAATCTAAAATATTTCCTTGGCATTGAGGTTTTAAAACTGGAATGACATTTGTCTTTCTCAAAGAAAATCATCTTGAACTCCTCAAAGAATTTGGTCTTCGGTGCAAACCGTGTCCACCCTATGGAACCCAACTCGTGCTTCCATACATTCCCACCGCCGATGACCCTTGCTTGTCAACATCACGGTTATCGGGTTACTTGGGAAACTTATCTATCTCACCCATACAAGACCGACATCTCATACTCGCTCATTGTCCGCAAAATATATGCATTCTCCTTAAAATCTCATCCGAATGTGCCTCAATGTTCGAGATATCTAAAAGGAGCTCCGTAAAAGGTCTAAGGTACAATTTCAAGAACTCGAAATCATCTTGAAGGATATAGTGATCTTGATTGGGCCAAATGCAAGAAAACCGTAAAATCATCAAAGTTATTGTGTTTTCTTCAATGATTGTTTAATCTCATGGAAAAGTAAAAACAAAACACTCTTTCAAAATCTTCCACGTAGGCAGTATAGATCTATGTTCATCGCTCGTGAAATCATTTGATTCAAAAATCCTAAAAGATCTAAAAGTTGATATCAATCTTTCATCAATCTTTTTGTGACAACAAATCTGCTTTACAACTTGTGTCAACCCTGCTTTTCATGAAAGATCAAAACACTTTGAAATTGATGTTCACTTCATCGGGAAAAAATTGCTAGAGGTGTTATAAATGCTAAAAGATTGGCTCTTCAAACCAAAGCTGCAGACATACTCACAAAGAACCTCCCTGCTCATCAAGATAAATTTTTGTGTGAAAAATTGATATTGTTTGATATGCTTGCTCATCGATTAAGGGGAATGTTAATTTTGGGGTGATAATCTGTGGCAAACATATCATTCTATCAATTGCTAATGGCTTTCAAGTTATGGTTCATTGCGGGATTAATTCTGTGGGTTAAACTTGGACAAAGGATAAAAGATTTAAAGTTCCAAGATGTTCATTTCATGAAGCTTTCATCGTTTCTCACGATGAGTCATTTATAGCCGTTAGAGGGTTTTAGTGAAACTTAATCTCCTATTTAATAAGTCCCTTAATCTAGGGTTACGAGACACTGAGTGTCTTTGTCTTTTGTATCAC
Source organism: Chrysanthemum lavandulifolium (assembly GCA_022545495.1). Lineage (NCBI taxonomy): Eukaryota > Viridiplantae > Streptophyta > Magnoliopsida > Asterales > Asteraceae > Chrysanthemum > Chrysanthemum lavandulifolium. The sequence goes on along the minus strand of CM040244.1, from coordinate 20,694,915 downwards.
TCTCTTCTTCTTTCCGATCATTTAACCGATCTTGTCTTGTCTTTACATTTACATGATTATTGTCTCATTGACATTAATCTAATCTTGTAACATTCGGATACTATTGTAAACTTAATCTAAGTGACTATTGCGCTTAGATCCGAATAAAGGTTCTATTGTTCATCTTGTGTTGCCTATACTTTCGTACACAACTTGTTACAGCCAACCAGAATTTTAGTATTCAAACTAAATCATGTAGTGTTGTTATTTTTTGGCATAGGATCTCAATTGTTCTAAAATTAACAAAAATCAAACTGCCACATTTTTTTTATCTGTTTTTAATACGACAAATGAAATTTTGCTATTGTGATCGACATTAGTATTGCTTATTTTTGAAGTTTGTTTTTTTAGAGTTACTCAGATAGTTGATATCGAGTTCTAATACCAATGCTTTTGATTTGAGATTTTTAGTTGAGTACTATATCCCTAGCAACACCACGTCGTCTCAAAACGGCTGTAGTTCGAGACATAGAAGAGATACAGTTTAAGTCTTCGTGGTGATGAGTGATGTAGAGAAATGCCACATGTTAGTTTTATGGGTTTTGTCACTTTTAATTATTATTCTAAATTGGTATTAATTCTTAATCCTTACAAAAGAAATGTAAAGCTCTCTGTTACCAAACACTCTTATAATAATCCTTATATGAAGTAAAGGAAAAGTAAAGCTTGAAATCTCTATTACCAGAAAGTTAAGATTTATATGTTTTTTACATACTCACATTTTATGCCCGATAAATTTATCATGTCTATCGGGGAAAATGAGATCATGAAGCATAATATTAACCTTAAGACAAACAATGCATATGCACTATGGTATATAAGGTAGGAAAATTTTCTCAAAATATCTATGTGGAACAAAAGGTTGAGATAGTTTCCTCAAAAGATAGTAATTATTTATTTCACTAAATTGATTTAAAATAAGACTATACAAGGACATACTCTAATGTGGGTTATAAATCCATTTGAGATTGTCTCTTCACAGTTTGTTTGCAACTAACAAAGCTTTTAGTATTCCAATTATATCATGCAGTCGCATGAATTTTGGTTTGTAAATGTCTCTATCGTTTAAACATAAAAATAAACTCCTATTTTATTTTTATTTTTTTTGCCACAATTTATCATCTGTAATCCATATAGATATAAGTTGAGATTCATTTACACTTCAGCCTATTAGCTAGTGTAAGTGTAATCTACTAAATTTATGTTCATTTTATAAGTTGTTTACTGTCCTTTGAAGTTATTGAGATGGATAATATGAAGTTTTAAATACGGATGCTTTCGGATTTGTGAGATTTCTTTGAGTACTTTAAAACTTGCAGCACAACGACATCGTTGCAAAAAACATCGAATTCAGTATATTGCGAGGTGATTATGTTTCATTCGTGGGGCTTAGTAGGTTGTCTGCCTCACATTTATTCCTTCATAACCAAACCCAAATGTATCATTAACAAGTCATGTGCCTCACATTATTCCCTTAATTAAAACCAAACCCAAAAGTATCATAAACAAGTAATCTGGCATAGCTCAATTTGGTTTTATTTCTAAATATTTTCAGGAGATATCGCATTTTGCATTATCGTTCTAAAATAGATAAGTAAATCCAATTTTCGTAATCAAAACTATAGACTCTTAACATTTTTAAAAAATATTCTGAACATTTGTTAAAAACACGTTAAGTTAAAATTAAACTCAAAAAGTTAGGAACATACTACAGTTCAGCTTTTTTTTCATATATATTGAACAATAGCAATTATTTTGTACCCAAAGACTAAACCAATTCTCAACACATGTGTTTAATTTATACTTTAGTATATAAACTAAGAACTCTTTATGTCTTTAACCTATGTGGGATCAGGGATGTATGTTTTTGGGGGAATTGCATATATATCCCTCCAAAGGTGAATAATTCCATATATATCCTTCTTACAAGTTTTTTATGCACATAGTACAATGATTTTTATGCATGCAAAGGATATATATGCAATTTTGCATCTTTGGGGGGATATATATACAAATGGCCTATGTTTTTTGTCAAAAAGAATAAGCAAGGTACCTAAATGTTGATAAATACACTTTTAGTATTCTATTTCATACCAGTTTTGTGTTTATAATATACATCGTTTATCTATTACTGGCTTCGTTGATCCTCATAAGGAGTACAATATATATCATTGGTTTCACGTGGGTTCACTATAATTTCTTCGTTCCTCTATATATAGTTAAGGTCGTGAGGAAAGTTAACATATAGATACGAGAAGTTTTTTGTTTCCCGAATTACATGCCATGAAGTTTATTTTGGTCGGTACAGTAAAGTATTTTTGTCTAAACTTGATTCGAGTAAATCACGCTATTCTTTTTAACGGATTGTATCTTATTGTTTACGAAAATCATTTGTTTGTCCGTGTGTATCGTGAGTTAAGCACTGCTATTTTTAGTCTATGGTTAGTTAGTTAGTTAGTTAATTATGTCAAGACAAAATTCATAGTTACGACTATTATTTCCAGCATTATCCGACCTTTCATTATGTACGTAAGCTTTTGGCAATTTCACATAAAAACTAGAGTTAATTTCATAAATGGTCTCTGTGGTCTGTCGGGTTTAATGGATTTAGTCCTTTTATTTTTTTGTTTAACGGGTTTGGTCTCTATGGCTGCGACCCGTAACGGGTTTGGTCCTTTGACCAATTTTTCCGTTTGTTTGATCTTCAAATTTACATAAATGACATAAATACCCTTAAATGTGAGGTCCATGTGGTTTGTGAGGTAGAACAAATTTTAGTCCCTATTTTTTTATTACGTTTCGTTCGTTTTCATACGTTTTTAACCGTTTTAAATCCGTTCTTTACGCTTTTTTTTCCCTTTTTACATTTTATCGTTTTTCTTTTTATACGTTTTATCGGTTTTATCGTTTCATCTGTTTTATATGTTTTCGACGTTTTCGCTCGTGTTCGCAGAGTTTTCGTCCGCTTTCGCATGTTTTTGTCATGTTTTTAACATGTGACGAAACAAAATTTTCTAAAAGAAATATTTCAGAAAAAAAAATCACAAAAAAAGTTTGAAAAAAAAATTTGAAAAATCATTCGAAAAAAAAAATTCGAGAAAACAATGTTTATGAAAAAAAAATCAAATAAAGGATTACAAAAAATATTGAAAAAGAATTTGAAAAAAAAAAAAAAATCGTAAAAAAAATTGAATAAGAATTTCGAACATTTTGTAATCCTTTTCAATTATTTTTTCAAAGTTCTTTTTATTATCAATTTTTTTTTTCAAAAAATTCTTTTATTTTTCAAATCTATTTTCAAAATTCTTTTTCATTTTTTAAAAAAAAAATTCTTGTAATCCTTTAGAATTTTTTTTCAAAATCATTTTTTTCGAACTTTTTTATTTTTATTTTTTTCCTGAAATATTTCTTCTAGAAAAGTTTTTTTCGTCACGTGAAAAAACATGACGAAAACATGCGCACACGGACGTAAACGTATAAAAACGGACGAAAACGTATAAAACGGATGATAACGTATAAAAACGAATGAAAACGGATAAAAATGTGCGAAACATATAAAAACGTAAGAAAAACGGATAAAACGTAAAAGAACAGACGAAAACGTATGAAAATGTACAAAACGTAATAAAAAATAGGACTAAATTTGTTATACCCCACAAACCACATGAACCTTATTTTTAAGGGTATTTATTTCATTTCTGTAAATTTGACGGTCAAACAAACGGAAAAATTGGTCAAGGGTCCAAACGCGTTACGGGTCGCAACCGCAGCGACCAAACCCGTTAAAAAAAAGTAAATGGACTAAATCTGTTAAACCCGACAGACCATAAGGACCATTTATGAAATTAACTCTAAAAACTAAGAAATGGTGCTGCTTGATAAGAATGGGTGCAACGTCCTCATGTAAAAGTTCATAGTTGCGATGTTAGAAATTGGAAATTCCATGTTAAAGTGTCGGTCACCCCAATTATGGTCTAGCATATGTTAGCTCGTAGACGTGTCGTTATTTACGTTATTTAGTAGTTAATTAGTTAGTTTGTAGCGTAGTTTAGTTTAGTGTAACACCGTGGAGGAAGGACGGTCTTTACCCATTGTATACCGATCCACAGTCCGTCAGAGGTCGTGTAGTCTCGAGTATAAATACCCTTCCATCCTTGGAAGGGAGGTGCTTCAATAATCTAACCTTTACATTTTGTGCTACAACTCTCTACCAAGAACACCCTCTCTTATCTTTCTCTCTCTAAATGGCTAACATGTATTTCCATTATCCAAGACCACCCGAATCATCAAACAACACAATATTCACGATCCTACAAATGGTATCAGAGACAGGTTATTGTGTTTTGATGATTTTGTGTGGTTTTGAATCTTGTTTAAACTGGTTTTATTATCCTGGGTTAACAGTCTTTTACAAGTATTGTGTATTCTTTTTTGTGTCAAGTCATTTGTCCAAACAGTCCATACTTTCATTTTGAGTGATATTTTTGTACCAATCTCTATCCGTGAATATGGTAATATACTTGGTCAGTTTTTTTGTGGTCTATGATTGGTACACAATATGAAGACAACAAAAGTGGTCAATCTGGTATGGTTCTATGGTCATACATGGGTCAAAATGGGTAATAAGCATGTCCTTTTAAGTTTTTTCTGGGTTTGATGCTATTCGAAAATATGGTCAAATATTCTTGGAAGCGAGTTGTGTTGCATTTTTGAATGAAACATGATATGTTGTCCAGATTCAATGTATCCACTGTGTAGCGAGTTGTGTGACTGAAATGAATAAGCGACTTGTCTTTACAAGTCATAGCGATTTGTCTATAATGTGGCGACTTGTCTATATCAGGTCAAAAGCGACTTGTCTAAATCGCTTTATTGAAAGCGACTTGAGTCTAGCGACTTGAGTATAGCAACTTACTTGAGTCTAATGACCCTTGAAAGAAGCGACTTGACAGAAAGGTAGAAGAAGATATGACTAAAAAGACCAAGACCACATAAAACTTATACCAATACCAACATCATGACCTCAGTTACATACTTCATCAGTCCATAGTTTTTGACAAAAAGAAAACGAGATGGGAAGATTAAATCAGATCCAAATCTCAACTCCAACAACTAATCCCACACCATCATAATCTCAACTCCAACCCTCCATCAAAATCAAGACTCAAAACGGAATTAAAGATGGAAAAAGATCTCAGAATATTTCGTGTCCCTAACGAATACATCAAGACCATAATGGGTCGATAAACACGAAGTATTTTCATCACAGATCCAATATTACAAAAGCCCTAAACGAAAATGATAAGTAAGCAAATAGATCTCAGTTTTATCTCCATTTGGTACTTAAAGTTTGGTCAATAATCAAAAACCAATGAGATAAATTCATCATAGATCATATTAGGAGATCACTCCTATTTAATATCCGAGACTATATGAGTACTATCATATAACAAGGATGCTATATGTAGTTACTTTGCTCGATTCATTGACTTTACATCATATGGATTAAAGAAAACCTACCTTGATCTATTGGATTGTGATTCTCGTGGCCATCTCACAAACCCTCTACCATCCCTGTGGTGTATCATAGACCTTCGAATCTAAGACCATCAAGCCATCCATGTGGCATACTCAATCGAGTTGATGTGGTCCTGGTCTCAGATTCAGTTTGGTGTAAAGTTTTTCTCTTTCGATGCTTATATCATTTTTGGGTAAGATATGGTTGTAATGAGATTCGAGAGATAGAAGAGCTGCAATTTAAAGTTTGATGGAGATTTGATGTGTAATCTATGATTGGAGGCGTATGATATATGTGACTAGGGTTTGTAGATTGGTGTGAAATTTTTTGATGAGAGAAACTTGAGATTGATTTTGAGAGTGAGTAGCAGATGAGAAGAGAGGCGGACTAAATTGAGGAGTGTGATTAGGGTTTGGTGATGTTAATATTTTTAGGGCAAGTGAGAGATAAGGAGTGTTTTATACCCAAAATTTTAGGGTATTGTGGTTATGGACGGGTATTGGACTTGTGCTTGTGATTAACTCTTTTTCCATGGACCGAACTTTAAATCTTTGAAGTTATTAGACCTTACATGGACCCGGAATTGGATCAGGCTTGGATCACGTTTGGGTTAGTGAATTTGATATGGGCGTTTAGTTGAAATAAGTGGTGTTTTTGTTTTCGTCCAAAAGTCCATTTAATATGAGCGTAATTAAACCGATCAAAGAACTGATCCGAATATGGACTCGTACGTTAATCAGATGTACGTTAATCAGATGTGTTAGGTTATGTGAAGTATTGGGACTTGGTTATTATACTGGACCGAGATAAACCATGATTAATTAAACCAGAATATGAGCATAATTAGACATGGGCATTATAAAGTTTCAATTGATCGGGTTTAATCAATATATTGGATCGAGATCAAAGTTGCGGATGGGCTTCTCAAGATTTGAATTTTATGAGACTTGGATTATGTGAGCCTTGTTGATGAATTTTGACGATGAGGTTTGTGATAATGAAATTTGATTATGAGATGTGATGATGAGATTCGTTGTGATATGTGATTTGGCACTCTGGTTTATGCACTTTCATAAAGGTTATTTTTGTCACGGCTTAAAGCATCTATTGGAAGATGTTGGCTACAGGGGTGTTTGTACGATATTTCTCATTCGGATTTGAAGTGAGGTTTTCCGGGGGCGTTTACTTATTGCATCTTCTTTCTTTCTACCCTTCCGAGAAGATGACTTGTTTGGGCATTTATAGAGTGTGATAAAGACTTGGCTATTTAGTTACTTATGTGATTCTTTCATGCTTAACCCACAACGTAACTATCACTACGGTGTCTCACGCAGTTGAGGATACGTCAAGAGGTTTTGTACATTGGGTACACCGTTTCTTTTTCACAAGGATTAGTGTAAGTTTTAAGTAACAAATCTGGGGAAGTTCACTTCATGATCAAGTTTGGCATATCGGGTTTACTTCACCATGTTGTCACTGCAATAGCCGACACAATGCGTGAATGATGTGTTTATCTAAGTGTTTATTGGATGGTTGATGATATTGTTGATGTTGGATAATGAACCGTTGATGAACCGCTGCATGTTCCCCTAAAACAGAAATTCACCGAAACCAAAGCTGTCATAAAATATTCAAGCTGATATTGTTTACGGTTTAGTCTTGATTTTGTAAAATTCCGCGAAAGAATCTATTTCACGGTTTAAATCATAGACTTGTAAAATCCCGTGACAATGGAAACATCCTGGTAAAAGTAATGTGCATTTCCGGATCTATCTCTCGGTTTATTCTTGGTTTTGTAAAATCTCGCGAAAGAAACTATTTCTCGGTTTAGACCATAGAATTGTAAAATCCCGTGATGATGGAACCATCCCGGAGAAAGGAAGGTGTAATTCGGATCTTATCGATGTCGGTGCTACGGTTTCTTCTTGAAAAGGATAAAGGTGTGCTTCATGAATTGGATGTGTGTTTGAATATTCGTCATGGCGCTTTGGTTATTACAAGGTTTTACTGGGGTTATGTGCTATTAACCATGGTCGGGATGAAACCATTATCATAGTTCACTTAAAACGTAAAAGGAGGCTAGAGTTGAGTCATAACCGAAGATGTGACAACGGCGTTAATTGATATTATTTATTTGAGGTTGAAATGAAATATCACGCGAGTGTACTTAGTATCCGAAGGTATCGGGGATGGGTGGATGAAGATTCTTCAAGATCCTTGTTTGAAGTTATTATCAAAAACGAAGACTTGGAAATCTAGTTATTGTAGGGTGATTTTTCCTTTTCTTTTACCACTTGGGAGAATCGGGTACTTATCACCTCAAAATAAATATCACTTTAAGGAGTTACGTTGTAGTGCTCAGTGTCACATTCAATTGTGGATTTTCAAGAGGTGATGTACGTCTTATACTTGATGGTTGGTTGGTTGAAGAGTATAGAGTACTTAGAGAGTACTTAGAGATGCTAATGGAAATCGGCACCGCTCTTTGTTACATATGTGCAAGTTTAAGTCACGAGTTCGGGTTATTTTACTGTGGTCAAATTCATCATATTGGGTTATCTCCATCACCGTCACGACAAAGAGCCTCACGAATGATAATGGGATTGATTACAAGTTTTGCCAAGAGAGGTTGAAAAGAGAGAGATTTATGACGTTTGAACACAACAGTTCAAGCCTCGTTCTCTAAAGAAAAGAAAAGTGTACGTCTTAGTGCGCTTTATCTTCTAAAGAAGAGAAATCTTCTTGTTTATGACCATTCTCATCAACATGCTTCATGCTTTTCCATGCCCTTTCAATTTTCAAGTGAACCGGACTACCGTTGATTGTTTTCTTATTCCACTTGCTCAACTATAATGACGATGGCGACATCATGTGCTGATTTTGCGGGGGAGAAGTTTGAATGGACTACATTTGGATGATTTCACTTATTTAATCAAGAATGGCAACTCCGTATGCAATTCTTGAGGGGGAGAAAAAATGTGAATTTACAGCATGATGATTTATTTCGGAGTATAAATGGTCATACGACTCCTAACTCATGTAAGAACCGAGCTTCTTCTTATCGGGTCATATTCACATGTAGCTTTCTTCTAAGAGCCGTTGGTTGACATCTTCTCACGGACTGATTTGATTAGTGACAAAGTGCTTCCAGTTGCGGGCTGATTTCCTTGATGAAGATCTCTCTGTTCTTGTTTGATTGGGAAGGATTTGAGTTAAGGGGATTTGCTATATACAAGTTAACGGGAATGCATTTGGTAAGAAGAAGATGTTAACTTTCTATTCCCCAATTGGACAATTTTGAAGAAGGTCGAGTCTACAGTCTGTTCTACATTTTCTGCTGATAGAAGACTAAAGACGAGTTGCATTTAACGATCTAAAGACTTCTTCATAATTCGGGCATTTATCAAAAGGATTGTCAGTTTAGGGGAGAGCACTAATTGGGGGAGAGTGAAATGTCGAATTTAATCCCCAATTAGACTTGCTCACATTCTACGTCAGCAAGTTGATTCTCACAAAGAGTTCAAGTGTTCTTCTCAACAAATTTCTAGTATAAGGGCTTATTATTTGTTGCTGATTCTGAAGTATCAAAACCAGCAAGGGAGAAGGAGACAAGCATCTAAACGCGAGTAAACTTGATGAACTTAATACTTCTAAGTGATTGAAGAAATCCCGGGAAGACAAATGTCATGACCGCAGAGAAACTCAAGGTTTTACTCATCAAGGCTTTTAGTGTTATTATTCCAACAATGTGGGGGAAGAGATGGAAGAGTTAGTTTCTGAAGATAAAAGAGGTACACAAGTGTGTGATGATTTCAATGCTATTGCAATCATCAGGGGAGAGAGATTGTGTACATTAGGGATGCTCAGCTATTTCACTTGAGGGCTTAATCAGTGATTCAAAGATATAATCACTTATTCCGGAGTTGACATCCGCAGAGATTGTCATCCGCAAAGATAATCAATGATTCGGCCTACTTCTTCAATGTTATCGGTTATTCTCTCTTTGGGCATTCAGGTACTTCGGGTTCTTGAGCTTCATACACTTTCTTTAGGGGAGAGAAAAGTATTCATCGGGGTTATTCTTTGGCTATCGGACTTAATCTGCTACTTCGATGTTATAAGTTTCTCTATCTTTGGGTATACGTGTATTCGGGTTCGTGAACTCTATTCTAAGAGACTGACTGCATCAATTCAACTACTTGGGGGAATTGTTCTCTTGACACCTTTCGGAATGGATTGCTTCAGACTTCAGTGGAAAAGGAATTTGAGAAGAGGTATTCAAATGTGGGATGATACGTTGTTGTTCTTCTTCTTGATGATATAACCCCAAATGGAAAACCTCGATTATCGTTCTTAAAAGGAGCAGCGGGATTTATGATAATGGTGTACTTCTCTGTGCACCTGGCTAAGGCAAGCTTGAAATAGAGCTTCAAATCTAATCATCTAAAAGATTTAAGGTTTAGGGGGGAAGCTACCAAAGTCTCACTTTCAAATGGCTCAATTTCTCTCTTCGATTCAAGAGCCTTGGAAGCTTTGGTGGTGAATGTTTAAGAGATGATGACTTCTATCTTCTACAACGGGGTTGCTCGATATCCTTATCTCGGTACTCGTATCATCATCTTCTTAAACTATATCATCTATTCTATCTGTAAATATTTATCAAAAACAAAAAACAAAAATATAAAACCAACAAAAAGAAAATAGAAAAATATAAAACCAACAAAAACCCATAAAAATTAGAAAATTTGAAAAGCACCAAAAATATTGTTTTTCAAAGCCATGTCTTCTGATATCGATAACATCTACGGTCTTAGAAATGTCATTCAACAATGACACGGGACCATAGATGAAGTTCGAGCAGGAGGTGTAAATATATTTTACAAAACATGTCTCAAAATATGGCTTACAGTTACTTCAGACTGTAACCCGTGCTTAAACCATGGTTTGCTATTATTTAAGATAGCAACCCGTTTTTCAAAAAAGGAAGGTGCTACGCTTAAACGATTTTCAAAAATTTCGTGCACTTATCCTAAAACATATTGAGGAAAGTATGTTGAAGGACTGCTGTTCCTACACAAATGTTTTTCCGTCTAAAATTCTTCAGAAAAATATTTGTTGTATTTCAAATTGGTGGAAAATGAGTTGCTTGAAAAATCAATGAGAATAAGAGTTTTTATAAAATTTGCAAACTCAATCAATGACTTGGTAGCATTTAAACTTTTCGTAAAATGAGTCATTGATTGAGGGGAGAATGTTTTCAAATTTATATCATCTATCGAGCTTATCTAATTATCCTAAATGCTTAACCGAAAATGATGTTAACCTCGTTGAAGGACTAGGTGCCTAGGATATGATTGTTAGGATTAGATGATTAGAGTTTGATGAACACATTATTCCCATGCTTTACATGATCTGATTGATATGTTGGATTGACTTTAATTAGTCGATTGTTGTTTGGGTGATGTCGACCACCATATATATGTATGTGTGTTCACTAACGTATGCAGGTATATTGGTATATAAGAATGTTCCCGATCCGAATCCCACAATTAATGTTGATTGGATGCCGAAAGGAAAGGGTAACTATATATTGGGTTGACAAATGAAGAAACGGAGCTTAATTTGACTTCTATGGAGAGTTGGCATGAAAAAATGCAACGTAAGAGGTCTCACTGCATCAGCAGACGGTTTTCTTCCTGCCCTACAACATCAACAGAAGCTTCTGAACCACCTAACGTATCTTTGTGCAGGGATAATAGTGATGATACCATTTTTCTAAAAAGTTTGAAAAATATTGTTTTGAAAATGGAAAAATATTGTTTTGAAAATAAATCGGATTCAAAGTTTTGAAATCAACCGGACTTTATTTTGTCAAATCTTAATTGATTTCAAATTAAATATTTTCAAACGATATTTCATCTATCAAGTCCGTTTGTACAAAATAAGTGGTGATCTAAAGATTGAATGTTATGTCATGGTATGATTTTATTTAAAACTCAATGATGAAATTTTTTCTGTTCTTGTTTAATTGTGAAATTGTTTTATTTTACTTAAAGATCTCTTAAAAATTATCATACCTGACACTAACAATCTTTAATGTCTATAGTTGGTCCTTATTAGTCAATTTCAAAAATTAAATCTAGCCACTTCTTTCTCCAAAATTTTCCAAATGATTTAAATCAATCGGGATCCAAAATCTCAATTGGTTTGAAATTTTTGATCGGGGGAGGGATCGTGATTTAAATCTCAAAACGGTTTTAAAAGGGTGATTCTCCAAAATTTTCCAAATGATTTAAATCAATCGGGATCCAAAATCTCAATTGGTTTGAAATTTTTGATCGGGGGAGGGATCGTGATTTAAATTTCAAAACGGTTTTAAAAGGGTGATTGTTTCTAAAGCATTCCTTCCTTCATGTGCCAAACGATTTTGAAATACATAATGCACATGATTGTGGAGGAGCATTTAACCAAAAAACCAAAAGAGTATTTAAACAAGGCACATATTCTCACATGTTTTCCAAACCTTATTAAATCTTTTGGGATCCAAAATCTCAAAGGGTTTGATATTTTTGATCGGGGGAGAATTTGTGATTTAATATGAAATTTGATATAAGATGATCGCTTTGATTCACGGTTGCAAGTTCTCTCTAATATGTGCTAAACTCTTTCGTGATATCGAAGCACATATTGAGGGAGCATTTCAAAAGAAAATAAACTTTCAAGGTACAATGATTTATATGTTTCAACATAAAGTACCTTGATTGATTTTCTAAAGGTTTCTTAATGCATGGTGTTATAAGGATGGTTAGGTTAGGTATTCGTTCCCACGATCCCACCAGAGCCGGAGGGATCTACCCAGGGACAATCCACTAGATAGTGTAGAGTCCTTAGGTATGATGAAAAAGGAGAAAAGTGAGATATGGGAAGAGTGGGGACCGAGATGAGCTAGTAATGGATTAAACCCAACAAGGTTCTAGTTATGAAGTCTCGTAAGCATCAAGGGTTGAAGAATGAAAAAGAATTGAATGTGAAAAGGGTGAAAAGAAATAGCCCTCCAATAATTCAACCTTAGGGAAGAAACCGGGTTCAATTCATATGCTACTGGTGGTTACCATGGTAACACCGGTATTGAAGACAAGACGTCATGGACCCAGTGACGCACTGCACTAAACTTCCCAAGCTACTCAAGTTCCTCTTAAAAGGACTTGTTTCATTCTCACGGGGAACCTACATAATCTATCGAATTTCTCTTACATATTGTTGATATTGAAGAAGGAGACCCTCTCCCTAGTCTCCGGCATAGGAACCAAATGTGCACTATTAAGTTTAGAGCCAAGAGATCATCCACAAAATCTCATTAGGACACAAAATTAATGAAGACTTGTTGTTTCACACAATGTGGAAAGTAAGAATATATTAAGAGTCCTACGCATTATCCTTGTGGTATTGCCAGAACATCCGAGTGATATGTAAATGTATTCATGATGAAGATGAAAATCCTTCTAGAGCCAACATCAAATAAGCTCTTGGTGGGTGACATGTGAGATCTTTTCTAAAGATCAAGCTTGTGACAACTGGATAGAAACAATGGGGCGATTCATTCTTGAATCAACCTTGGTCCAGGAAATGAATTGACGAATACTTTTGGAAAACCGTTCGATGTGCAAATCTTCTTTTCTCTAGCACATTGAATGTGTATTCATGTTTTCAAACACAAAAGTATCTCGATTGAAAAATACTTTTGGAAAACCGTTCGATGTGCGAATCTCTTCTTTTATCTAGCACATCGAATGTGTACTCTTTCAAATACAAAAAGTATTTATGATTGAAAATTGATCTTTCTCATAAAACCTTCGTCGATTGCAAAACTCTTTCTTCTAAGCAATACGCGATTGTTTTCTAATCATTTTCATCAATCAAGAAATCTCAATTTGTTGGTTCACTCACTCCGTGTTGTCTTCTTTGAGACGTTCCGGTTTGAGAACGGCTAGAACAATTGCGAAACCCCGTCAAGGAGATTCTTGAATTATACCGATCACAGCAAGACTTGTACCGATCAACGGGAACCGTGGGCGTGTACCTCAATTCAACGAAAGTGATCAAAGACACTTTCGTGTGTTTTATTGCTAACTGTTGTTTGCGGTACATTTGGACGGTTGCGGTGATCGAATTGAGAAGTCAATCCAAAGCCGCATGCTCACAAAGATCCAAACTTAATTGAAGAAATCATGACTAGTGCATATCTACATAACCCGGCTCGATATTTTTCTACTATGCTTCGCTATCTGCCGCAAATATCATGAACCAAAGAAAGCTTCCGCTAATCGATGGAAAGATGTCATGATCCCGAAGTGTGAGCATGTCCGTCCGAAAGTCACAACATCACATGAAGGCAACACTACAAAGGGTGATCCGAGATTTATCGTGGCCGATGATCTCAAATAAAGCTCAAGATCATCAAAGATGTGGATCGCTTAAAGGCCTCCACTAAAAGTATAAAACTATGCGGACTTTGATGAATCGCTACTAAAGCACAAAGATTGCTGAACTTGAAGAATTGAAGTCTACGAGCTCAGAACTAAAGACAATGATAGAATGCTAGGATGCAAAATGTGTTTCATGGGGTGACCTCCCTTAGGGGGAGATTGTTAGGAATTGGAAATTCCATGTTAAAGTGTCGGTCACCCCAATTATGGTCTAGCATATGTTAGCTCGTAGATGTGTCATTATTTACGTTATTTAGTAGTTAATTAGTTAGTTTGTAGCGTAGTTTAGTTTAGTGTAACACCGTGGAGGAAGGACGGGTCTTTACCCATTGTATACCTGATCCACAGGCCGTCAGGAGGTCGTGTAGTCTGTAAGTATAAATACCCCTTCCATCCTTGGAAGGGGAGGTGCTTCTCAATAATCTAACATTTACATTTTGTGCTACAACTCTCTACCAAGAACACCCTCTCTTATCTTTCTCTCTCTAAATGGCTAACATGTATTTCCATCATCCAAGACCACCCGAATCATCAAACAACACAATATTCACGATCCTACATGCGAGGTTTAACAAGTCAAGAAAATGATCAATTGACGACTAGTTCAACTGGTCTTGCTTCCAATATTTCTGCACATAAAGAGAGTAGGAGTAGCCTCAAGAGAATTAAGAAAATACAAGAAAGGACACTCTAAAATTTCTTGCAAAACGCGTAAAAATGATCGAAGCAGTTTGGAATTGAGTAATATTTCATAATTAAACATGATATATACACACAAGACGTAAATGATAAGCTTAAAAATCTTATAGGTTAAGCCCTTACATAACATGCACTAAAAAACTGAGATATCGTCTTTTGTGTTTTTTGTTTCGGTGTGAAAAAGATAACTATCAACTATCTACTTACGTTAACATATATTAAAAAATTATAGAATTTATAAACATTTTTCTAACAGGGAATGATAAAGTTGGTTGTAGTCGTACTATTACGGCCAACAGTACAACCCTGTGTTAAAATCTGTTCATTAATCTACACTTACATGGTCCATATACAATGTAGTATATAACCAAAAAAACATTTTAGTAGTTTAGCCAATGTGGGATGTTTGGCTCAGATGATTTTTAGCAAAAAAAAAAATCAACAAGGTACTTAAATATTGACTCATGCATTTTTGTATTATGGAGTTTAAGCCATTGATAGTAAGTTTTGATATGATTATGAAGTGATAATGTGATTAATTGATTCGTAGATCCTCAACGACGCGCATTTTATATCATTTCAGGTGGGTTTACTCTATTTTTTTCGTTCTACTTTCTTTGGTTGTGGCCGAGGGGAAACTCGATGAACATCAAAACATGCAACACGTATTTTATTTCTTGAATTACATGCCATGAAATTTAGAATGGTTAGCATTTTTCTTGTTTGTACTTTGTAGCTATAATAACTGGAAAAATATTTGCATTTGACGTTGGCTTAAGCCCAAACTCGATTCCTTCAATCGTTAATTAAACACAATATTCCAAGAAATCTATGTATCACATGCAACACTAAATATGTAATCAAGTAACGTGATGGTGATGGGCTTATGTAGGTTCTTCCATTTGATATTCGACAATGGAAAAAAATTTAGCGCATCGAAGTCTGTTTGTATATTGAGCCGTGATAATATTTTAAATGCAGGTATAAAAATAAACAAAGTCTGTGTTACAAAAACATAAGAGTTCATATAACTTTCTCAAATTTGTATATTGAGCCGTGATAATATTTTAAATGCAAGTATAAAAATAAACAAAATCTCTGTTACAAAAACATAAGATTTTATATAACTTTCTCAAATTTGTATATTGAGCCATGATAATATTTTAACATAGACCAACATGCAAATGCGAAACCATTATATTAACTCTAAGACATAAATGTCAAATGCACTCTTCTATATAAGGTAGTAAAAGTTTCTCTCAGTGACCTATGTGGGACAAAAAGTTGAGATAGTTTCATCGAAAAATAGTAAGTATGTATTTCACTAACTAATGGGTTGATACTCGTGCATCCGCTAATCAAACATCATTCTGAACAAGTAACTAGTACAACTTCACTCCAAATTAAAATTTGGTTAATAGAGATATCTTATGAGACTATGCAAACATATTCTACTTGTATGTTTGCTTGCGAGCTTAGTGGGATATAAAACCTAAGTTATTCATCCTAAAGTATTGAGGCACATGAATGTAATAACGACACATGCATTTTTGTTATTGTAATCTACCATATTATGAGACTATGTACAAGACATCACATATTCGACTATAGTACAAGACATCGATGAGAATAGGAGATATAGTTTTAGTCGTTATGCTTAGCGGGCCTGATATGACAAATATATTTTGTTGGCTTGATTATGGGCAGATGATCCAATTTGATTGAACGATCTCTCATTTAGTACTCTATCATCAACAACACCGCGACAACATTTCAAGCAATTTTCGAATTTAAAATGGACTAGTTTCAGGATGATCCAATTTGTTTGACAGTAACATATTCAGACGTACAAAGTATTATATTTTCTAGACCAAAAGCTTTTTCAAAATAGGTTTTGAATACTATTAAGATCTTTTTATAAAGTATTAAACACAAAGACAGACATACTTGAGGCGAGAGTTTGTACATGCATACCCTATACATACTCTTCCAAAAGCATCCGTAGTGTAATTTTTTAAATATATTTCTAATAGGTTAACACAACATGCACAACATCGTAAAATTGATGAACACACTACTTATAAATTAGTATACACCCACCACTTAAATAACACGAGCTATAAATTCCTAGAATTTTCTATTGAAAACTCATATCTTATTACAAATGTTTGCATCCGACGCTGATTAAACCTATACCTTGATCCAAAACGCTAAGTACCTCAATAGTGGAAATATAATGTTTTGAGTCGTTAAGAAAAAAAAAAAAAATAAAGTCAAGAGTTCATTTATATTTTCTAGCTATAGATGAAAACATGCCTTTTTTATTTAGCACATATTCATTCCATGCTAGAAAGCATAATACTAATCTTAACACATTCAATCCGTAAAGGTTATAATATATTAGATAGAAAAAACTTATTTTCTTATCCTATGTGGGATTCAATGTTGAAATTATGTTTTTTAAAGATAAATGCTAAGGTACCTACATCGATCTATTGCTAATTCATGTAGTTTTACTAATTAATTTACGCCATCTATGTGGTCATTGTAGACTGTTTATATCTTAAGGCTACTCAATGATTCATACATATTTGTGTGCATATGTAGTGTGTTAAAAAATCCATTCTTTGCAAAATATCATATTTGAAATATGATGGAATCTCTCTATATTTTGTCTCTGAATTTTATCATATAAACCTTTTTGTGATAATTTGAGGGTGGCTTTCGAGTTTCGATCACTAGGTTTAGTGGGTTGTTTAATTGGCTCAAAATGGGCCATGTGATTTACAACGTGGGCCAGAAATAAAGTTCTTGGTTATAATTTCCGTTGTGGTCTTTTATTCGGTTATAAGTTTTAACACCGGAAAATGATTATCCCATTTCACCGAGAGAAAATAAGATGAATTTTGCATTGTTTAAAGTTATATTGCCGATTTGAGTATGATAAATCAATGAAGAACGTAAGTGATTCACTCGAAGACGAGGTCGCGTATGCTTATAAACTGTTATAAATAAAGACATAGTAAAGGAAAAATGATAAGACCTCATCAATAATTTCAGGGATAAATAACATTATTAATCACAACACATTTGATCTAATTATACTGTAGCATCTTAGCTAGTAAGCTAGCAACATTTCTATCTCTGTTTCTTGACTTTATGTAGGATCGGAAACTCATGCTTTTACTAAAAAGTATCAGATACAAGTTATTTGCCTCGCGATTTTCTTTCAAAACCTAACCCAAAATAATATTGTATACCGGTGAAAGTGTACAAATTATCGTAACAATATTTATTTTCATTGTGATGCAACTTATAAATCCATTGTTCCCTACAATACTATTAGACATCGTACTTTGCGGTTTCTTTGAGTGTGTGAAATAGATAACTAAATCACTACTTAGTAAAAGTATTCTATATGGTTGTCAATATAAGTCGGAAGCACTTTTATAAGCATTTTTTAGGGTGAAAGCTAAAGGTACGCAACGTACTTTTTCCAAAATACACATCTACGTAATATATTTCGTTAAGGGTCAAAGCTAGCTAACATACTTTTAAATTTTTTCCGATCTAGCTAATATGACCTGTTGGTAGTAGGTTACTAGGTCACCTTGGCGAAAAATTTGCGCAGTTAGTCCTTAAATGATAACGACCGTTAGAGGAAAAAAAAAAAAAAAAAAAAACTTTAAAAAAATTTTACTTTTTTTTCAAAAATTTTGCGTTTTTTTTTTAAATTTAAAAAAAAAATTTAAAATTTTACGTTTTCTTTAAAAAAATTTACGTTTAAAAAAAAAAAAAAAAAAATTAATTTAAAATAAAAATTAAAAAAATTAACTTTTTTTTAAAAAATTTTACGTTTTTTAAAAAAATGTTTCGTTTTTAAAAAAATTACATTTTTTAAAAAATTTTAAAAAATTAATTTTTTATTAAATTTTATGTTTTTTTTTAAAAATTTACGTTTTTTAAAAAATTAATTTAATTTTTTTAACTCGTTATCATCTAGTTAACGGTCGTTGGTCCTAGAGGACTAATCGCAAATTTTTCGCCAAAGTGACCGGTAACCTACTACCAACATGGTCATATTAGCTAGATCGAAAAATTTGAAAGATGATAATTTGACCATTAACGAAATATATAATAGATGTGTATTTTGGAAAAAGACGTCATGACTTAGCTTTTCACCGATTTTTTTGTTAATAAATATTAAGAAGTTAAAGTATCTACATACATTTTCCAAGTCGTTTGTAGTCCTATAAAAAGTATGAATATTTAATAAGAACATTTTTTATATTCATAAACATAAAAAAGATAACAAATTCATATATATTTTCAAATTGATACCATGTCACTTTGAAAAAGAGTATTTTTTTGGCTCTTATGTGATTCATATACAATGCTCTTTATAATCAAAGAAATTTACCAATACTTTAACCAATGTGGGATAGGTGTTTGACTGAGATGGTTTTCAGTATACAATGTTGTATATGAGCAAACAACATATCAATACTTTAACTAATGTGGGCTCAACTATTTCAAGGAGGAAAAGAAAGATGAAACGAAAACTAATAGAAGTGGCTACAATTTACTCTTTGCCAAAAAATGTCGAACTTTAGTCCAAAATAGTTATTATCACTGTTCTATCAGAAGTACTTCTTCCGTCCTATATTAAAATGTTCAGGTTTGACTTTTCAAGTCTTTTTTTTACAACTTTGACCGTAAATATTTTTGCTTGTGTTATATAGTATTAGATAAAAATAATACGTAGTGGAAATACATTTAAAACTCAATCTATTCATATATTTGCATCAAATATTATATAACACAATCAAAAATATTTATGGTTAAAGTTAAGAAAGAAAGATTTAGAAAATTCAAACCGGACATTTAATATGAGACGGAAAGAGTATCTTGGTAACATACTAGGAATAGTAGCAAAAGTGTAAAGTGTACTTTTTGGTATCACATATTGACATGTGTTTTTTACCCGACAGGTATACATGAACCCTTTGCTTATAAACAGAGTGTTGTAAAGAAGAAAATTGTAACTCTTGTATTAAAAGTTATTGAACACTTTAAAGAGCTCATTTCTTCCAAATAGAACTAAGTCACATATTTGTATTAGCATAGTTCTTACTCAAACAATAACTAAAGTTCTTGTTTGAGTTTAGTGGGTAGATCGCACATACATACTTATCATTCAATGAAATGTTATTTCGTAAACACTTCAATAGAATTCTTTGACTTGCAGTCAATAAAGAGTTTATATCTAAAATATTGCCACATTACAATATTTCAAAATACAATATTTTAAGTTGGAGTGAATGTTGCCACTGTACGACCAATACAACTATATCTAAAATATTGTATCTGTTTCACATAGGTAAATGCAGTTAAGCATATTTACACGCAAAAAATATTAGAAAAGTTCTTACACGAATGTCAAGAACTTGTGCAAGTTCTTCCACGTGATACTCGACAATGGGAAAATAGCAAATCGATGTACCAATCCATATGAAAAAAAAAAAAAAAAAAAAAAAAAAAAAAAAATCGAGAATAAAAGCATTTTGTTAGTTCTTTGATCTTAGTGGTTGAAGTGTCTTAAAAAAAAGTAACTACCAATCTTAGTCTTCCACGAGTTATGTGCACTCAATACTGTTTCCGGTGTTGAAGTGTACTAACACTTTCACAAATAAGTTTAACAACCTAATACAAATCTCAACAATTGCAACACATCTATACTACTTATAAAGCGTCATATCCTCCTAACTCCAAACACGAAAATTAAGATTCACCATCCGCACCTTAATCCAAGCCTAAATTTACACACACCAAACCAACATCCAATCCTAAAAATTTACCAAACCAACAAAAACACATAAACTACCAAACAAACAGATACCCCACACATACTTATCCTCCCATCCCTTTATTTTAAAAACACACACGCATCTCATCTTCCAACCAACTCTCTCACACATACTCTCTCATCTCAACACACACAAAAAAAACTCACACCGTAAAAACTCACACAATAAAAACTCTCTACCGCCGCCGCCACCACATACCGGCGCCACCACATACCGGCGCCATCACCATACCGGCGCCACCACCCTACCGGCGTTTTGGTACGTTTTTTT
Organism: Chrysanthemum lavandulifolium; assembly: GCA_022545495.1. Taxonomy (NCBI): domain Eukaryota; kingdom Viridiplantae; phylum Streptophyta; class Magnoliopsida; order Asterales; family Asteraceae; genus Chrysanthemum; species Chrysanthemum lavandulifolium. The sequence goes on along the minus strand of CM040244.1, from coordinate 20,674,036 downwards.
TATACATCCGTAACTTTTTTTTGTTAAATACGCGTTTTTTTATCTTTAAAAAAATAGTTCCGTAATTTGTTTTGTTAAATACGTGTTTTTTAGTCTTAAAAATAATAGATCAGTAACTTTTTAATAAATACAATTTTTTTTTTTAATAAATACGATTTTTAAAAAATATTCTTTTGATAAATTTGCGTTTTTTTGTTTTTAAAAAATAGATCCGTAATTGTTTTTGTTAAATACGCGTTTTTTGGTCTTTAAAAAAATAGATCCGTAATTTATTTTGTTAAATACGCGTTTTTTGGTCTTAAAAATAATAAATCCGTAACTTTTTTTTTGTTGTTGAATACGCGTTTTTTGGTCTTAAATAATAGATCCGTATTTTATTTTTAATAAATACGCGTTTTTTGTGATAAAAAATAGTTACGTAATTTTTTTTCATAAATATGCGTTTTTAGCTTTTTAAATCTATATTTTTTCATAAATTTCCGATTTTTATTATTAGATCTATTGATTTTTTTTTTTAAGTTTCATATTTTTAAGTTTTTTTTAAAAATCAGTATTTAATTTTTATTTTTTTTATACAACCGTAAGTTTTAATTTTTTTTAAAGATCCAAATTTTTTCTAGATCTCTTTTTTTAAAATACGTATTTATTTAATTACTATTTTTCAAAGATCCGTAATTTTTTAGATCTAATGTTTTATTTGTAGATTTATTGATTTTTTTGTAGATCTATTTTTATTTAAATATCCGTATTTTTTTTTGACAAATCTATTTTTTTTAAGTTTTTTTAGATATATTTTTATTTGTTAAAATCCGTATTTTTAAAAAAAAAAATTCCGTAATTTTATTTAAATATCCGTAATAAAATACGTATTTTTATTTAAATATCCGTAATTTTTAGATATATTTTTAAGTTTTGTTTTTGTCAAAATCCGTATTTTTATAAAGATCCGATTTTTTTTTTTTTTTTTTTTGTAGATCTAATGATTTTAAGTTTGTAGATCTAACATTTTTATATTTTTTGCGGCCGCCACTCTTGGGACAAGTATCAAGAACGATGTGAGGAATCATATTTATGTAAACTTTTTTATAAAATTTATGACGTAAATGTTGTCATAAAGTATAGAGTGTAAATTTTGTTACAAGTTTATAGTGTAAACTTTGTTATAAAGTTTATGATGTAAATATGTTGTAAAATTTATAATGTAAATTTTGTTATAATGTTTATTGTGTAAAATTTTGTTACAAGCTTTTAGTGTAAACTTAGTTATAAAATTTAGATTAAAATACACCGTTGGTCCCTAAACTTGTAGCGGAGGATCGCGATGGGGCAGAAACCGGCATAATCATCGCCACGGTCCAAACAGTAGCAATTAAATGCCAATCGGTCCTTTGACCAATTCTCTGTTAGTCAAAGTCATTAAGGTTAGGGTGTGCCTTGCACATGAGGGTAAACTCGTCATTTCATTTTTTTGCTCTATTTTATTTCATTTTCATCTTCATCTTCCTCATGGGCTAAACCCAGATTCCGGCGACCTTAAACCCAGAATCCGGCGACCCTTGTAGGACAATCTGTCATATATTGGTGGTAGTATGAGTGTGTAAGTTTGCATTTATTGGCGGTAGTAAATGTTTTGCAACTAGTAAATGAGTGTTTTGTAAATGTTATTTTCGTCATCATTTATGATTTGTTTTGCATACGCTGTAGCGAATTTGAATCATTTATGGCTTTCTTGTACTTTGTTGACTTGTTTGAGATATGAGTCCTATATTATATTAGCAGTTGGTCTTGTAGTGATCCAAAACCTTGAACTATTTATGTTTGGGCATGATGGTTGGTCTTAGACCAGGCGTTATAAGCCCTTGCATCATTTGTGATCATAGAGAAGAACATGTTATATTTGGTACAATCACACATAACGACACGTGATCAACCTAATTTTGGTGTGGTTTTGTGGTCCAAACGAAACTTTTGGTGATTTGGTGTGTGTGTGTGAGTGTTGTTGGTTATGTTTGTGTTATGGGTTTTGTGCTAACTACTACGGGGTTTGGTGGTGGGACTTCGCCACACCACCAACTCGCACTCCTGTTACATCCGGTCTCGAAGTTATACTTATCGGATCTTGACAAACGCTTTTGGCTTTTGCATTTTTTGTGAGTTTTACATAAGCGCGACTGTGTTTTAACTCCGGTTGTCGATATATTAAGAATCGAACATGATATTATCTACACTACACATGAAACTATCTTGTTGGTTGGTTTGTGTTCGCAAATGGAGTAATCTAATGGTACTGATATTCAAATGTAGCAGGAAAATGGAGGTTGTCGAATCAAAACCGAGGTTGCCACGGGAAGGCGGTGATTAGTCCCAAATTTACATTGCATAAAATGTTGCGGTGAGCTTTATTACATATGTATATATGATTGTGTTTCATGTCACATGTACGAACAAGCTGAAAATGTTAGCTAATCACTGTTTATGAGCTTATTGTGTACACGTAGATAGTATTATTTTGAAATTGTTCATCATCGAAGAAAGGAATTGATATGAACACACTACTTAAAGATTGGTGGTAGTATAACATTTACAAAACATATCGCCATCCTAAATGCAGGTATCATGCAGAAGTATTAACTACTTTCAAGCCTATAGCACACTCATCTGAAATGAAACGATAATGATAATGAATAAACCTACACATGCTCATCCATAACATGTCGTTGGTCTACTACTCTTTTTATTTTTACATTTAGTCAACTATTTGCAACAAACAATGTCCGAAAAACTATCAATCATTAATATATTAACAACCGCCAATATATGCAAACTTACACACTCATACTACCACCAATATATGACAGATTGTCCTACAAGGGTCGCCGGATTCTGGGTTTAAGGTCGCCGGAATCTGGGTTTAGCCCATGAGGAAGATGAAGATGAAATAAAATAGAGCAAAAAAATGAAATGACGAGTTTACCCTCATGTGCAAGGCACACCCTAACCTTAATGACTTTGACTAACGAGAATTGGTCAAAGGACTGGTTGACATTTAATTGCTACTGTTTGGACCCGTGACGATGATTATGCCAGTTTGTCCCATCGCGATCCTCTGCTACAAGTTTAGGGACCAACGGTGTATTTTAGTCTAAAATTTATTATGTAGATTTGTTATAATGTTTATTGTGTAAATTTGTTATAAAGTTTATTGTATAAAATTTGTTATATACTTTATTGTGTAAATTTGTTATAAAGTTTATTGTATAAATTTTGTTATATACTTTTTATTAAACTTTTGAAAAAGTTGGAAATTTTTTAATATTTTGAAAAAGTTGGAAAAAGTAGTCAAAAGTAGGATAAAGTTGGATAAAGAAGGAAAAAGTAGGAAAAGTTGGAAATTTTTTACTTTTTTGAAATTTTTAAAATTGTTTAAGTTTTAACATGTGAAATTTTTGAAATTGTTTAAGTTACTTTTAAAATTTGAAATAACTTTTGGAATTAAGAAAGTTTAGAAGTCTTTAATTTTTAAATTATTTATAATGTCAATAATATAAATATAGTTATTTTAGTTTTAAGTTATACATTTTTTGTTGCCTAATTATTGATTTATTATTGTATAAAAATGGCCAACGCATTTGATGCTATAGACTTTTCGTCGTTTATAATCGAAATTATGACCTATGGTACACAAACACAATTGTTCGAGATTGCTGTGGGATAGCACGCTGGAGTTAGAGTGCTCTTGCCAAGAATTCCTCTTGCTCCATCTGAAGACGACATGTTCCCTTTCAAACTAAAGAGAACACAATTCCCTGTGCGCCTTAGCTTTGCGATAACTATTAATATAGTTCAGGGCCAAACAATTCAAAATGTGGGTGTCTATTTGCCAGATTCTGTTTTATCTCATGGCCAGCTTTATGTGGCATTGTCTAGAGGGATATCTCGTAGAACAACAAAGGTATTGGTTAAACCAGTCAAAGAGTTCCGTCAACCAGGAATCTATACCTCAAATGTCGTGTATCAAGAAGTTTTACCTGACGAGTAACATGTGTTGTTAATTAATATTTCATAATTGATGTAATCTTTTATATTAAGTTTCATTAAATATTTTTCTATGTCGTTTGATATATGTTAAGAATTTTTGCTAGAGTTGAATTATCACATGTTACAACAGTTTGTAATTACATTTTCATCATTTTTCACGTTTTATTTTGAACGTTATACAAAACACTTACCACAATATCGTATATCGTTAACCATGAAATTTAGAATGGTTATCATTTTTTGTTTGTACTTTGTATCTATAATAACTGGAAAACATATTTGCATTTGACGTTGGCTTAAGCCCAAACTCGAGTCCTTCGATCATTAATTAAACACAATATTCCAAGGAATCTATGTATCACATGCAACACTAAATATGTAATCAAGTAACGTGATGGTGATGGGCTTATGCAGGTTCTTCCATATGATATTCGACAATGAGAAAAAAATTAGCACATCGAAGTCTGTTTGTATATTGAGACGTGATAATATTTTAAATGCAGGTATAAAAATAAACAAAGTCTCTATTACAAAAACATAAGAGTTCATATAACTTTCTCAAATTTATATATTGAGTCGTGATAAAATTTTAATTGCAAGTATAAAAATAACCAAAGTCTGTTACAAAAACATAAGAGTTTATACAACTTTCTCAAATTTGTATATTAAGTCGTGATAATATTTTAACAATGGCCACATACAAACTTGAAACCATTATATTAACTTTAATACATAAATGTCAAATGCACTCTTATGTATAAGGTAGTAAAAGTTTCTTTCAGTCACTTATGTGGACAAAAAGTTGAGATAGTTTCATAAAAAAATAGCAAGTATGTATTTCACTAACTAATGGGTTGATACTCGTGCATCCACTAATCAAACATCATTCTACTTGTATGTTTGCTTGCGAGCTTAGTGGGTTATAAAACCTAAGTTATTCATCGTAAAGTATTGAGGCACATGAATGTAATGACGACACATGCATTTTTGTTATTGTAATCTACCATATTATGAGACTATGCAAACATATTCGACTATAGTACAAGACATCGACGAGAATAGGAGATTCAGTTTTAGATGCTTAGCGGGCCTGATATGACAAATATATTTTGTTGGCTTGATTCTGAGAGATGATCCAATTTGATTGAACGATCTCTCATTTAGTACTCTATCATCAACAACAACAACACGACAACATTTCAAGCAATTTATGAATTTAAAATGGACTAGTTTCAGGAAGATCGAGTTTATATTATTGGGCTTGGTGAACTACCGGGCTAGCTAATGATAGGCCATGCTATTAATAACGTGTTTCTGATGGTGGTGTAAACGAAAATTCGCTCATTGAGAAAGGCTTTGTGGCTAAATTCTTATCGTGACAGGTTAAAGTATTTAGTATCTTCGGTCGTTGGTCTTTTGTTAAGTCCTTTTCTCGGGTGACTTCTTTTTAGTATAAAGATATCTACAAGAGTAAATCTTATGAGAAGATTGTCGAGGATATACAGCAATATGTCAAGAACTTATACAAGTTTTCAACATGATATTCGAGCATCTATCAACAAATAGTTCAAAAAGTATCACACCATCACACCATTATAAAAAAGTTTCTACAAAAGATTAAAGAATGTTATTAGTTATTGAATTAAAGATGTGAAAGATGTCAGGAATTACGTCCTACAAACTTCACAACCATTGCCAACAACATAATACTATTTAAAGTGTCAAAATTTTATTTCCTTGTAAAAACAAACATGGAGGAACTCATGTCATAATACCCTGTAATATGTATTATTTATTATTTATGCCCGTATAGAAGTTTTATTTTTACTTTTTAGATTTACTAGATATATTATATCGAGTTTGATAACCGATGCTTTTGGATTTGAGATCATTCTTTCTCTGAATACTCTATCATCCCTACACAACCACATCATTTCAAGGAGATTTAGTTTTGTGTCTAATAAAGCTTTAATTATTCCAATTTACTTTCATGACTCTTTGGTTAAACCATGCCTATATCGTTTAAACATCAAAATAAAAATCATATTGCCCCAATATTTTACCTCTATTTCATATTAAATAGAGTCATGTTGAGGTTGTGATCCATTCACACTTCGTATATTAGCTAGTTGCCATTCTTATAGAGGTGGCATCAAAACCTACATTTTCATCCAATATATTAAGGTACGTAAGTTTAATAATGTCATATCCTAATATATTAGTCCAATGGTTGGAGCACTTATGTTTGAGTCAATTGACTCAGGTTCAAGTCTCATCCTTCGCATTTGCTCCATATAGGTACCCACCTCCGCAAAACCTATGGGCACACTTAAGAGACTTTGTTGAATAAGAGCTCAGGGGTCCGAGTCTTGGCTCGTGCTCACTCCAATTGGTGCCCAACTAGGCCAGTAGAGTTGCTGGAGCTATTCCTTATGGGGTGGACAATCTCTGGTGCCAAAAGGCACGCGAGATCAGGATGTTCCCGCCAATCTACACCTTTTGTGGAATAATGTCATATGCATCAATTCGATCGTTAGTCATTTCAAGTCTCTTGTTTTTTTTCGTTAACTTTAGTGTAGTTTCTGTAGAGTCAAGTTGTAAGGTTTACAAATTGATTCAAGTATGTTATGAATTTTGTGTATAAAAAAGAGAGTTTAGTTGAATTACAAAATTTCAAGATTTTTAGAAAATGGCACCACAAAAATATATATGTATCGCTATAGTAAGTGTGTTAAAATATTAAAGAATCTAGCACAATATGTCAAAAATTTATACAAATTCTTCAACATGATATTCTAGCTTCAAAATACAATTATACCAAAAAGACCGAAAAAAATAAAGTATTAATATTAGTTATTAGGCACTGAGAATCAGAGATTTATATTCTAATCCTTTGATCTCAATCATGCCCAATAACATAACACCAACCTCAACTCAATAGAAAAGGTGTACGATAACATATATAAAGTATCAAACATTTCTTTCAATAACCTATGTGGGATTAATACAACTATTTGCAAAAACAAACATTGAGCTCATGCCATTAACTTGGTTGAAACAATTATACATGAACAAGCATCATCGTATATCCTTATATCTTAGATAAATATAATGGTGATTTATCAACTCACAATTAAATATAATGGTGATTTATAAACATAATACCAACCTCAGCTTATTCATCACCATGTAGCTCCAACACACACACTACCACCTTATTTAGAACACGCATGCAAACATACTTTCATCCACACACACAAACAAAAAAATCAAACACAAAAACACAAACAAAAAGAACTTAATAATCTAGCATCAAACCGGGCATCAAAACACAAACCAAAACTTGCTTTTGGTATGCATCGAACTCAGTCCTTTTATATTTTTTTTTAACGGCAAAATTTTATAAACAAGCAAGATGCTAGAAACAACATTACAAAGAAATCAATGACGATATTTCATCCAACTCTCCAAAGAAAACAAACTATTACATCTACTAGAACACAAATTCATCGAACTCGGTCGTTTGAGCGACCTATTCATCCATTTTCCTCCCAACCGACCGACCACCTCTAATAGGCGACTGACACGACCGACAAGGACCAACCGACCCATTCGGCCTTATTACCACTAGTCTAAAATATTACGAAACGTGGTTCAATAGGAGTGAAAGAACAAGGATGCCAATACAAATCAACATTGTAAAATTTATATGAAAGTTCCAACTTACTCACGTATAGATCAATACACTCTTGGTGCTGACAGATTCAACATTCAATGCTGGATCGACCCATTAAGCACCAACCAAACAACCCTAAACATCATTCGAATATTACTAGTGCACTCACTCAGAATAAAAATTAGGTTGCTAAAGATTATACACAAACACATATTCCTAAATTCCAATTTGTTTGTTTGCCAACTTAGTGGGTTATAAATCCATTTTGAGATTGTTTCTTTACAATACTTTTGCATCTAACAAAGCTTTTAGTATTCCAATTTACTTACATGACTTTTTTGGCTAAAAAACGTCGATATTATTTAAACATCAAAATTAAAATCTTATTGCCACACTTTATCACCTCTCTTTTATATTAGATAGCCATATATAGGTCGTGATCCATTCACATTTCTTATATATTAGCTTGGTGCAATTCGTAAAACCTAAGTTTTTCATCCTAAAGTACGTATCTATACTTCTATACTACTATATAATGCATTTTGACTGTGGGTCCCATTCCAAATTAAGATAAGGAGAGCGAATAATATGAAGACACGTGGACTGAGTTCTCGGATGAAAGACAGTTGCTCCTCTCAGCCATTAGATCATTTTTAATCTTAACCATCCATTACATCACATATATAAAGAGGTGAAATATCACAAAACACAAAGTAAATACCATAAACACACACAAACTCTCTCATTATTCCTCTTCTCCCACATAACCACCATCACTGAACCGTCGGAACTGCCGACCACCACCATTAAACCGCCGAGAACCACCACAACTACCACCATTAAAACCGCCGGGAACCATCACAACTACCACCATTAAACCGCCGGAAACCATCACAATCACTACCATTAAACCGCCGGTAACCACCACAACTACCACCATTAAACCGTCGGAAACCATCACAACCATCACCATTAAACCGCCGGGAACCACCACAACTACCACCATTAAAATTGTCGGAAACGACCGTTACACCACTTGACCACCAACATCATATCTGCTACCAATTAATCACACTCACCGGCACCACCCTTAACGACGCGAGCACCACCTAATCCGCCGGGAACCGCCGTTACCACACCACCATACTACCAGATCTGGTACCATCGTACCACATCACCGGCGCCACCATCACTACCATCGGATCTGTCATAACCACTGATCTACCACTACCTTCTCGATATCTCCACACCATCGGTGGAACAGATACACAATAAATGCTAGAAAGTATACGCATTTTCTCATATTTTTATATGGTTCAAGCTTTTGTTAGTTGTATATTTCTATTTTGCTGTTTTTTTAAATGAAAGTATGCTGTTATTTGCTTGATAATGATAGTATGTGAATTGTTATTAGTTCTATGTATAGAGTTACAAAGTCTTAAGATAATATTTGTAAAATACAATTTTTGTTGAATAATGTATCACTGCTTCCAACTGCGTAGATTTTTATGGCACTAAAACTCACTCGAAAAATATTATTATTTTATAGTTTTATACTATAATTTATTACTCCAATGAACATAATGTAATCAGCCATGAAATGATTTTTTTGGCTCATATTTAGAGTTTTTTTTTTTTTTTTTTTCTTTGATATAGGTGTTTTTATAAAATATCTACATCCGTCTTAAAATTATAGTCATCTATCGACTTTTTCGGTTTTCTTTTCAACTTTGACTTTTAAATACTTTATTTGTGTTATCTGATAATTGATAAAAGATATACCAAGTGAGAATACATTTAAACTCAATCTATTAATATATTTTTATCAAGTATTATATAACACAAACAAAAATATTTAAGGTCAAAGTTGTAGAAGAAAGACTGAAAAAGTCAATAGAGGACTATAATTTTAGGACGGAAGGAGTAATAAACATTCAAATAGGAAAAACTTAATCAAATAAATTACGGAGTAGTATAAATCGGTATTTATGAAAATATTGTTTAACTTGCTTCACTCTCAAATAAATCATTTAAATTTGTTCTATACAATAATTAAAATAAATGTATGTACAAACTACTACTTTAAAAATAAAAAATAAATAAATATAAAATTAACTATTCAAACAACATATTTAAAACTTGCTTTAAGGAACCCCGCCGATATGCGCGGGTCTCCTACTAGTTAAGGCAAATGAGTGTAATAACAACACACAAAAGAAATTATCATAATTATGTTCATTTGATATTTAAGAGGCTCATTATTCACTTTGTTATATTAGCTTGAAAAAGTTCACTCTTAATCGATGTGAGACAAAACGTTGAAATAGTATGTTCTTATTGAAAAATAGGAAAGCGCCAAGAAGTCGTATCAACTCATGCAATAAAACGACATCGTCCGGAGCTGTTGTAACTTTACCTCAGATAAACCACCTTTTTGTATGACAATACAAACACATGTTCGATTCACTTCTGTGGTGGTAGATGTATTTTTATAACACGGGGTCTCAAGCATCTGTTTTACCAAAAGAGAAAAAAAAGATTGAATTTATATCAATGTTTGAGCCTTGTTGAAGAAATAATAGAAGAAACATATTCTCTACTACGTATGCAACAATGCCAAACCACCTAACATAATCCACAACGACTACAATCTATATACATTGTATTATATGAAGTATCACAATTCTCTTTCATTGACTGATGTGGGATAATAAATCAAAGCAACACGAGGTAAGTTTGTAGAGGCCTTGTACATACCTTAAAAGTGGAAAACTAATAAGTATAAAAATCTTCAGCTACTTGCCGAAACACATGTCGAGCTCTAGTCATAACATCTTAGAAGTGAAAACGGGTTCAAACAGATAATTACTCCGTCACGATAATGATGATACTCCATAAGATAAAATTAGTTGAAGAACCAGTAATAAGCACTTACAATAACCATATGTCTTGTAGAATATAATGCTATTCATTTAAATCAATCTGTGAAGGATACAAACATTTATCAAAGTAAATTGTAAAATTACTATGAGAAAATCGAACTTACTAAGATTGACCATTTTTAATTATATATATTTATTTCCAATTTTAACTCAAACTTATGAAAGCTTAACCCATTCAAAATACCCGTAATTTGTCCAATACTAGTTACATGGCTCCACCGGTGTGAAAGTGTTCGGACCACGTACTATATCATTATCGACTACTATTACGAGAGTGTTAGTATGTCTTCTAGAAACAAATTCAATCCATTTCAGCTTGTTCCTACATTAGCATGGCTTTTATAACTTTAATGTAGTTTAAAGATAAATGGTCACCGTGTTTGTCATTTTTTCGCATTTAGTCATTTGAATTTTTTTTTAAAAGTCGGTCGTTAAGGTTTCAAATCGTTCAAATCGAGTCACTAAGGTTTCAGTTTCGTTACATAAATGGTCACTATGGTTTGAAACTTCAGTGGCCATTTATGTAACGAAATGGACTGAATCTGTAACGATTTGAAACTTCAGTGACCATCTATGTCAAAAAAAAAGTTCAGTGACTATATGTGAAAAACTGGACAAACCATAGTGACCATTTATGTAATTTACTCTAGTTTAAAATATAAAATTTAATGCTTGAATGGTTATGATTATGATTATAATGCTGTTAAATGGAACGATTGGAATCCATGCATTTGACCATGGTTGGATGGTTGGGTTGGCGAATGTGTGAAAGCCATTACTAATCCGTATATTGCATAATAGCGACGATTTCACCTTGGATAAAGGCCGATCTGAGGAACTTTGGAGTTCAAGTATCTATTCTTTTGGGTAACCATGATTTCGACTTTTACCGACTAATCACTGAATTTGAGCCCACCGCCACTGTGACTCAAACCATGTAAAAGCCTCCCTTTTAAAGAAGGTTGGCGTGGCCTGAGAGTTGTTTGCACTATTCTTGATTTCTTGTTTAGCTTTTATTTTCTATCTTCTACGGTCGTCGTCAAAGGGAAATTTGAGGTTAATGCAACTCGATTTTGGTGTTGAATGATTTGCCTTTAAGTTTAGCCTAAGGAAGTCCTAGTTATTTACGTTTGTTTCGTATTTAAAAAATCCTTTGCTCTAACATTACAAACTTCACATTTCATTCGTTTAAGTATTCTTGGTGCAACATTTAAATCTATTAGTATCCACATAAACGAGTAAAGATAATATTTTGTATCATTTATTTTTTTAGATAAACATCGATTCATCTACTTGTTAAAAAGTACTGGTTTAAGCACCTATATATAGAATCATGGGTGAAATTTTTTGCAGTCCTTGGTATGCAAAAAATGGTTGGCAGTAAAAAGATATTAACGGTAAAAGTTAAGAATTGATATAAGTTTTCAATGATTTGATCTCAATATGTGAAAGTGATGAATTATACTTCTCACATAGAAAAATCATCCAATGAAAGCATTTTACCAACACAATCACATATAATGTCCAAGCATTGAGGCATAATTAATTACCACCATTTCCTTTCATTCTCCTGTGTGGGATTAAATGTTGAAATTGTCACCATAAAGGAAAAAACGAAATATTAAGGTGCCTTTAGTTAGATTTACACATGACTCATTCTTAGTTGCAATTCTAAATAATACTACTGTGTGCTCATTATAAATTTAGTGAATTTTTTGTTTAGTAAATCTCTGTCATGACGATTAGTGTTATCTAATGTGAAGTAACTCATGGGCTCTAAGTCCATGAATCGTTTTTTATATAAGTTATTTTTTGTTTCATAGCAACACTTTTTGTTCCTGATTTTATGTATAAAAAGGTATCATATAAAACTAATTTGCCTCACAATTTTCTTTCAAAATCAAACCCGAAATAAGATTGTAAGCCCAAATCTCCAATGGCAAGTGTAGAAATTATCGTGGTGAAAATTATTCTTGTAAACAATATTTATTTTATCTACATTGTGCTGCAACTGTAAATTTATTTTTCCCCACAAAACTATGAGAAATTGTATTTTGCTTTTCTTTTGTGTGTTTGACATACATCACTAAATCATTCAGCTCTAAAGAGTATCCAGTATCGTTTAATATGCATTTGCGAAGTGGTTGGTAGTGCAATAAAAAGTTTAAACCACAAGTTTAAGGACATTCTTTGCGTTAATAAATATTACTAGTATAAAAGTTAATGAATTGGTATACATTTTCGAGCTGGTGAGAATGCGGCTGAATTCATATTCTTACTTTCAGTCACAATTACGCAACTCGAAACTGTAAATTAATCATTACACAATGTGTCTGGATACGATATAGCATATAACCATAGTACATTTCAATTCTTCGACCAATGTGGGATAGATGCATGGCTGAGAAAACTATTAACAAAAAAATTAACCAAGTAACTAAGTACTAACTGTTGACTTATACATTTTTAAGTTTCTATACCATTTATGAATTTATGTGCTTACTTAATAACGTTTGACTCTCGAACAATTGACGATACTCGGATAATTGATACGAAGGTCAAATAAGATTGCAAAGTGACAACGCAACTCATGGATTAGGAGAATTATCCAAATACGCATAGCTGATAGCTGATATACTCTCCGGTAAATAAAGAAAGAGCATTTCATTTTTTTAACCAAAGTGGGATGTAAGGTTGAGATGAACTTTATATTAGTTATCTTAATGATGTACCTAAATGTTGACTCGGGCATTTTCTGTATTATACACCACCCTTTATGTGTTTACTTACTAATAGTTTATCTCTTGAGGAGTTGAAGTTACTTGAATGAACTATGTTAAGCATAAGTACGAATGTACTATCATGAAGTGATAACGCATTTAACGGGATCCATCCTGCATAATATATCGACCTCTCACTCCGATATTTACTTTTTAACTCATTCGTTTTTACTATCTGATAACGTATAGGGCGGAAACCACCATATAAACGCATGCTCGCTCCCTGATTCCCTATAGAACGGGATCCACCTTAAAGGATTATGCAATACCACAACCGGCCATTGGACACAAGTTCCCAGCCAGGACGGAACGGGGGAAGAGTAGAGTGAGATATTAAAAAAAGATATACATGTCATTCTTATTATTGATTTCTTATGTATTTGCTTTGCTTCTTTGTCGTTGGTTGTAGTTAAGGGAACATTACCGATCATTTAAACAAATTTGAGAGAATCTTGATCTATATTTTTTCAAGTTTAACGTAGTTGATAAGGCATGGATTATTAAATTTTTATTTTTGTAGTAACAAAGCATTCTAATATTTCGTTTGCATCATATATTTCTCAATATCAAATTCAGAATTTTATTGTTTCAATCAAGTTTATCTTAGCACGTAGCATTATTTATGTCTCTGTGCTATAACTTTTAATCGCTAATTGCCCACAAAAAACTACGAGATATCGTGTATTTTGCCTTTTATTTCATAGACATATAATTACACTGTCTTACTTTATAAAGTAATTATTATCTGACTACACAAAAATATGGATCCTGAAAATCTAAAATTAAAAATATTGGGAACCCATTAACAAGAGAAAGTAAACAAAATTTTAAAAAGTTATGAAATAGTATAAATTTATTACATTGATATGTTGCTGGAGTCCAATTCAATTCTATCATTAAACTCCGACAACAATTCAACATCATAAACATAATAATGATCCAAATACATATAATTGGTATACTCTCCGGTATATAAACAAAGAGCACTTTATTTCTTTAACCAATATGGGTTGTAAGGTTGAGATGAACTATACAATAGTTTTCTTAATAAGGTAACCTAATGTTGACTCGTGCATTTCAATAATCTATACCACCATTTAAGTGTATACTTACTAACCGTTTATCTTTTAAAGAGTTGAAGCTACTTGGATGGATAATGTCAAGCTTATTTTGTAGCGTGTATCATATCTTGAGTTTAACGTTGGATGAAAATATATTGTAAAACCTTTTGACCAACTGATAAAAAAGGTAAACAAGAGTGTACTTAATCCATTGCTTATTTAGTTGAGGTGATTTATTTTGAATTTCTTATAATGCTTTTTTTTTTCTTTTTTGACATTATCATCTAACCTTTTATATCAGTTATTCACCCACATCATCTGGGGTATTATTGTGGGAAATGGTGTACACTTTTATTAAAATAATTAGATTACAATAAAAAAAGGGATAATGTATATGGAGGCCTCCTAAGTTTTAAGCTTTTAACATATAGGCCACCCATTTATTTAAATGAACTTATAGGCCGCCCAATTATATGTTTGTTTTCGTTTACACCAATTCCGGCCAAATTTATTCCCGAAAACTATAAAACATAAACAAACAACCAACCTCTAACTTATCCAAGTAAGACGAATGAAAAGTTTGATGTGAAATATCGAGTATACCTATTATTTAAGTCTGAATTTATATGATTAAAAGTACTTTAGAAGGATAAAATTGCAATTTCGCGACTAATTTTTTATTTATACTAATATTAGTTTAATATGTTAAGTTATTGTTAGGTTTGTTCTCGCCGTTTGATCATTATCCGGATTAAATTTGACCGGAATTGGTGTAAATGAAGATAAACACATAATTTGGTTGCCTATAAGTTACTTCAAAAAATGGGTGGCCTATATGTGAAAAAGTTAAAAGTTGGGTGGCCTCCCGATATATTATCCCTAAAAAAACATTAACAGAATATAAATAACAGAAAATTAAGCGGGCGAAATGGGTAAGCGAAGACACACACTATGAGCGATAAATAAAGAAAGCGATAAAGGTCGTGGAGCGAGGCTCGTGTTAAACACGATTCCCTTAAAACAGATTAAGTCGATGCTTTTCCGAGGATACAACGTCCAAAGCTTTTCTACAGCCGGAGTTGACAACTTGCTTGAAAGATTACGGAAAACTTGTGCGTTTCTGATCGAAGAGATTGTTGGAATTCGTCTATATTGGAGTAGTATTTTTATGTGTCGAAAACTGAATGAGAAATCGTTTATTTTATAGGAATATAGGCTAAACCTATCTTGGTCACCAAGATAAAATATTTGCCTGAAAATAAATCGATATGCAAATCTGTTAAAACAATAACACGATTTGCGTATATATTATTTACACAGCAACATTCTGTAAACTTTGTCAACAAGTTTCATATCTATTTCAAAAATAGATTTACAGAATTTAGGAAAATGAATCTCGAATTTGCAGCAAAAAGATACACACGTATACGAGGTTTCGGACCTGCATTCGTGCGGGCTCGCATGAGTTCAGAAGCTTCGAATCCATTTTGGCCCAGAAATCTGCACCCCCCTGCGCACACGCACGTAGGTGTTGGAGTAAAACCAACTAAAATATTTTGAAGGTCCATATCAAAATTTCTATATAAACACAATCCCACTTCCTTTTCTAGGCGATCTGGGGTGTGTTTCTTTCCCAAATTTTGTGTTTCACGTGCCTCACTTTGAGATACGATATCTCATTCATATTAACTCCATTTTTGACACATTTTAGCTCATTGCGAAGCTCTCGTTAAGGAGAACGCAAAGCTACCAAACAATCTAACTATATATATAATATATACATATAATAAATAGTGTCCAAAATATGCAAAAATCATTTTGCAAAACTATTTTTCCAACAATTATTTTCCTGTCGTTTTCGAAATGAAATTGATGATTACTTCATTTGAGTTTCAAAATATATTATTTTTACTGAATATGTACCACATAAAAATCTGGATTCGTATTTTTGTAAATAAATTATTTGGAGTTCACATAAACTAAAAAAAGTTTCAAAGTTATATGAATTTACAAAGTGTGATTACAAAGTTACTAATTATTTTATTTAGTACTTACAGAACCCCAATTAGTAAAACATTATATTAGTTTGCAGACATATGAGACATATGCACTTTTCTTTCTTGAATTAATAATGTGGGACTAAATGTTAGAAATAGTTTTTATCAAAAAAGAACTAAAGGTGGCTAAATTTAGTGACCCGTAACCTATACCATATACTTGCATGGCTATCATAGACCATTTATCTTTCAAAGCTACTCGATTAACGGATACATGTTTGTGTGCATGGACGGACCCACATTGGTGCCAGGTGTGGCACGGGCAACACCCATTTTTAGGTCACGAAGTGAATTTTTTTTAAAAAAAACTGTCATTTCTTCATCCGTGCAACACCCAATTTTTTTTTTTGCTACTTTTGTTTTTTATCTTGTCAACTTTAGTTAGTCGTGCTCCTTTTATTTAGTCTAAAATATAATTGTAAGGAAATAAATAGCCCATTAAACCCAAAGTAATTAATCTAATAATACACAATAGAATATTACTATATAATTTACCAAACAAAAGTCTCGAGGCAACTATTCCTCTCATTCTCCCCATCCATACGTTTCAACTTCCACAGTGGGCATCATCGTTTCAATAGAGATCATAATTCAAGATCAAAAGGCAGCTATTATAAAATATTTTTATTATTATTTGTAAAGGTAGCATGTTAACTGTTAAGTGTTAAGAGTTTTTTTTTGCACAATTTGATGAATACTATTATACTAGATTACTACTATGTATCATAACCAACTAAACGATCTAAAGGGTTAATTGTATGATTATTTGCTTATTTGTGTATAAAACATCTCTGATAGGAACTATGGAAAGGTATATAAAGCTTTGGGAAAATGTTCCTAATCGTAGTGGAGGTGGAGATCCAATTCCAAAACCTACTCCACAATCTGTTCACAACCTACTACAGCTCCTTTAGCACCAATTAATATAAAATTAGATGATCTTCCATGGGATCCATCAAATAGGCTAGTCATCTATAGTTATGACCCTAACATCGTAGAGGAAATAAGGCGAATGTAGTGGGATAAAGGTCCTTGTCAACCAAAGGGCCATAAGTTTCCAACAAAAATGGTCGGGACTAAGAAAAGATGTTTTGTTGTCACTTGGTTCAATGAGTTTCATTGGTTAGAATATAGTGTAAAAAAAACAAAGCATATTGTTTGTGTTGCTACGTTGATGGTGACACGAAATAAGCATATTTCTTTTCCTTTGATTTATAAGTTACTGAAGCTTTCTTTAGTCTTACCTGTGGCAACCGCAACCGTAGAAAGGTGTTTTTCGGCAATTAAATTGATAAAGACGAATCTCCGCAACAGAATGGGTGAAAATTATATGAATGATGCTTTAATTTGTAACATACAAAAAGAATTATTTGCTAAGGTTACTAATGAAGACGTGATATAGCGCTTTCAAGGCTCAAAACGTCGAAGAGGTCAATAATAAAAGACAGAGTACCTTATTTACTAGTTTGTCATTTTTTACAATTTATATAAAGTTGATTTTTTTATTTTTTTATTTTTTTTTTATTTTTTATTTTTTTTTTTTTACTTATGAAGTTTTTTTGTGCAACACCCACTTAAAAATTCTGGGTCCGTCCCTGTTTGTGTGCATATGAAGCATGTTGAATATCAGTTTTATATTGATGATATCTCTTTGTTTTAACATTTGTAGATAATATTATTGTCTCTATGCATTATCCTGCATCCGACTAAAGCGTATTCATATAATTTGTGTAGTTATGACAAGTTTGGATTTTAGATGTCTATATGGCTTTAACATCACTAATGAAACAAAATCAAATTGACTATAGTACTAAACATCGACGAGATTCAGTTTCAGTCGTTGAGCTTAGCGGGCTTGACATGACAAATGTATCTTTTGGTTTGATATTTTAAGCCAAATGATTTCATTTGATTAAACGATCTCTCATCGAGTACTCTATCACCTACAACATCGCGGCATAGTTTCAAGCAATTTACAAATTTAAGATGGATTAGTTTCAGGATGAGTTTATATTTTGGATGAGCTAAAATGATCTTAGGAGATATAGTTTGGATGCGTTTTTTCATGTTTCAAATTGTGTTAGTCCTATAATCAGTTGTTTGTGTTTGAAAAGTTCTGATGTAATAAACTTATGACTAAACGATTGAACCTTTTCGGTAAAACAAGAAGATAACTTTGGTGAGATTGGAGAAAAAGTCTCGCAAATTAGGGAAACGGGTGATTGGGTACTTTATTTTATCCCGTGTAACTCAGTTTCTTGCAGCTAGTACTATAGGTTGCATTTAGTAGTTGTTGCTCTAGGTTCAACCCACCACCTAGAGCCTGGAAATGGTACGGTTTGTTGCTTATTTTCTGCACAAACAAGGACATGTATCAAGCTGATATTTCAGCCTCTAAAAGGCGTGTTTGAATCTGTTATTTCCAGCTCCAATAGGGTGCGTTCGTCGGCTGATTTCCAGCTTAAGTAGGGTACGTTTGTATGCTGATTTTTAGCTCCAATAGGTTGCGTTTGTCAGCTGAATTCCAGCTCAAATAGGGTGCATTTGTGTGCTGATTTTCCAGCCCCTAAAGGGTGCGGTGCTGCTAATTTTTCAGCCCCTAAAGGGTGCGGTTGCTGCTATTTTTTCAGCCCCTAAAGGGTGCGGTTGCTGCTAATTTTTCAGCCCCTAAAGGGTGCGGTTGCTGCTGATTTTTCAGCCCCTAAAGGGTGCGTTTGCTGCTGATTTTTCAGCCCCTAAAGGGGTGCGTTTTGTTGCTGAATTTTTCAGCCCCTAAAGGGGTGCTTTTTGTTGCTGAATATCAGGTGGATATCAGGTGGACTTCACTTGTTACGTTTGCGGTTCTCCAGACCATTTAATAAGTGACTGCCCTGTCGCTCATGTAGGTGAACATCACCTACTTCTAAGCTGATTCGACCCATTAGACATGTTTGTTGTTAGCTACTGTATTTTTTTTATTTTACATACATAACTCAAATCAGATCATGTATAGATAAACGAGTCAAAACTGAGACTTTTTAACTTATCATGTCCTTGCAGGTCAATTTATTGCTGCTTCAAACTTGGTTCTCGATTGCACATCTACTATTGGAAATTCAGAGTCAAGCATGATTGTGATAGAACTTCTTGTTGATGCTGGTGAGGTTCCTGTTGCCATTGAACACGTGAAGAAGGTTGGGGAAATTTCACCTCCGATGCTGCATGACCATTAAGATGCTGAGTTTTTGTCTTCAGTTTGATCTTCATCAAAACATCAACCAATGTTGGAGTTCATTCAAGTGATTGAGGCCCTCCAACAGAATGTGTGGATATTGCGTGTCATATGTTGCTTTTTAGTCAAGATATATTGATAATGGTTCTTTTTCGTATGTTATGACAGTCTATAAAGAAATGTACTCCATCACTGTTGTTTTTTTCCTTTTTGTGATCTTTTGGAGTCAGTCAGAGTGTCAAGGGATGATCGACCTTCATGGAGTTATCTTTTTGATTTGTATTTTTGTTATAGAATCCGTTGTTGATCCGTTATGTAAGGGATGATGGACGCAATTTTTTTTAACGACAGGGACTATTTTTGTAATTTAGCCTAGGGACGATGGATGCAATTTTGCAAACCCACAGGGACCATTTATGTAATTTGGAAGGGTAAAATGGTCATAATACTCAATTGAAGACAAACATGTCAAGTTTAATGTCTACAAGAGCTATTTTTTTTGTTCGCTACGTCAAACTGACATTTATGACAAGTATGATGCGTTAATAGGTTATTTGCCCAAAATTTAAATGAAAGTTCCAACTTACTTGCATATAGGCGATTGACAATTATTATTATGGTTTCAATTTTTAGTATTAAGTTATAAAAGCCTTAGATTTTTTTTCCTCTTTAACTGAAGCCATCCAACAACTAGTTGAATGGCTGCACCAGTGAAGTTCTCCGGACCATCGTTATCAACAGTTGTTTTCAAGAGTGTTGTTAGCTTGTTCCTATAGCATGACTAAAGGGGAACACAAGAAACTCGAGTACCTCAAAATTCAGGTATATATTGAGTTTATGAGGTTGAGAGCATAATAATGTGCAGGTTTAATGCCTAAGTGATACAATTTTTTTAGTGAATTATCATTGTTTATGGTACAACCATTGGGTCAAGTTCCAGCATTTCAAGCTGATGATAAGATCACCTTTATTGGTACATCGTTATCCATATGTGTTTATGTGTGTTTAGGACTTCATGGAACAAACCCGTTAGTAAAAGCCTCGACCAATGATTAGAAAGCCCAGTCATAAAGTTTCAATCCTCCATGCTCAATTTTAGCCTTTTAGCTCATTTTTGCCCCAAGAATGTAACTAACAAGACGAGGCATTTGATCAAGCAAAACAAATCATCTCTCGTCACTAATTGACTCAACAATGTTAATTGCATCTCCCGTCACTAATTGTCTTAATGCAAGTACACATACAAAAACGTGTATTTACATATTTTATGAAAAGTTGTTGCACAAGAAACTAAGAATTCATAAAGTTCGCTGTTAATGAAAAGTGAAAACTTTGAAATTTCTGTATTAGCTAGCAAGTCTTTGCAAAAACTTAAGAGTGCATATAAGTTTTTCAAATGAGCGTTCATGTCATATGAATTTGAAGACGTAATCTTAACTTCTAAGACATACTACTCATACCCACTGTGTTATATTACCTAGAAAAACTTCACTCTTTAACTGATATATGGGATAATATGTTGAAATAGTTCGTTTTTTATTGAAAAATAGTAAGGCACCAAAAACTAGTATCAACTCATGCACTTCCACAAATCTAATGGGTTGATACTCATACCATCTGCAACAAAATGACATCGTCCCGAGCAGTAAGTTACTGTTGTAACTTTACCCCGGATAAAAATTTGGCCGATGACAAACACACATCTGTATGACTATACAAACACATGTTCGATTCACTTTTATAGTAGTTAAATGTGTTTTTTATGACGCAAGGTCTCGAGCACTTGTTTATTTACCAATAAAGTGGGTTAAAATCCATTTGCAATTTGCACAACATCAACTTTTTAATATGAGAGTTGTTAACGATTTACACCTCAAACATAATTATGGAGCGAGTGAAAATCTAAAAGGGACAAGGCGACAAGCAAAGAAATAAGTTGAAAAAGAGATCAAAGTACTTTCTAAACATGGCACTGGAGTCCCGTAAATTTCATATTAAAAGAAAAAACGTATTTATAGTAATTTTTGAGCATCGTTATATAGGTTTAATATGTTGCAAGACGTATTATCGCAACATATTATCCATCTACAACAATGTTCTAAAACCTAATATATTCACGACACAAGAACCAATACACAATATTATATAAAGTATCCGAATTTCGTTTCAATCACCGATGTGGGATTATTAATAGAAGCAACAGGTAGTAAAAATTGTAGAGCCCCTTGAATAAAAGTCAAGGTTAACGAAGTATAAAATGAGGCCACGCTAAACAGCAGAATCATCTCAACACATACCCTCTAGGAAACCAATCGAAACGATAACAATTTAGACATATTCAAGTCATTTTTTTTTTTTTTTTTTGTAAGGCAAAATTTTATTAAAAATGGCCAAAGCCAAACAAACCAAACAGACAAAAGCAAAATACACAAATTATTCATGTAGAAAAAGAAAGGAACTATAGCCATTGTTATCGAACATAGACAAACCATAATTGCAATGAGACTCTTTCTTTACAACTTGTTATCGCCAACCAGGATTTTAAATCATGTAATGTAGTGATGTTATTTTTTGGCATTGGATCTCAATTGTTCTAAAATTAACACCAATCAAATTGCCACATTTTTTAAAATCTCTTTTAATTCCCAAAGTGTTGAGGCAAAATTTAATAACGACACATAAAATTTTGCTATGTTTGTTTTATCCTTTAGAGTTACTCAGATAGTTTAAGTATAGAATGCTTTTTATTTTAGAATTTCCATTGAGTACTCTATCCCCACCAACACCACATCATTTAAAAACGGCTATGGTTCGAGACATGGAGAACTTCAGTTTAAATCGTCGTGGTGATGATGAGCGAAGAGAAATGCCACATGTAGCATGTCATGACATATATGCTTCTTAAATACTTTCCATTTACGAGTGGATGATGTTAGTTTTATTGTTTTTGTCACTTTTAACTATTATTCTAAATTGGGATTCATTCTTAATCCTTACTAAGGAAATGTAAAGCTCTTTGTTACTAAACAATTCTTATAATAATCCTTATATGGAGTAAAGGAAAAGTAAAGCTTTATTACCATTAACAAAAACTTAAGACCAAACCCATCTACACAAGGATTCATTTAGATCCATGTTTTAAAAGACGCATCTTGACCTGGGCCCATCTATAACTGTGACCCGACCCGACCCACCTATTTTGCCACCTCTAATATTTACCACAAACTTGAGAATTGATATGATTTTTCCAAACTAATATTACATTCCCGATAAATTCATCATGTTTACCAGACACGAAAACCCATCTTGACCCTGGACCTAAACCATCTAGACCGATGTTTTTAGAAGACCTATTTATACCCAGACCCGTCTAGACCCAAAATCATCTAGAACCGTGACCCGACCCGACCACCTATTTTGCCACCTCAAATTACCAAAAACTTAAGAATTGATATGACTTTCCAGACTTATATTTCATGCTTGATAAATTTATCATGTATACCGGACAACAAAACCCATATTGACTCTGACTCAACCTATCTAGACCGATGTTTTTAGAAGACCTATTTACACCCGGACCCGTCTAGACCCAAACTCGTCTAGAACCGTGACCCAACCCGACCACTTATTTTGCCACCTCAAATTACCAAAAACTTAAGGATTGATACGATTTTTCAGACTTATATTTCATGCTCAATAAATTTATATGTTTATCAGGTGTAAAAGTCAAGTCTGAAGCATAATACTAACCATTAGACATGTAATGCATATGCGCTATGGTATATAAGTAGGAAAAGTTTCTCGCAGTGATCTATGTGGGACAAAATATTGAGATAGTTTCATCAAAACATAGTAAGTATTTATTTTCATTAATTTGATTTAAAATAATACAAGCCCATATTCTAATGTGGGTTATAAAACCATTTGAGATTGTCTCATTACAATTTGTTTATGAATGTCTATCGTTGAAACATTAAAAATAAACTCTTTTTTTTTCGCCACAATTATCAACTGTAATTCATATGAGATAAGTTGTGATTTATTTACACTTTTGCTAATTGGCTAGTTGTGATTCTTTCAGATGTGACATTTAAGCATACGTTCCCATCCTAAGTACTAAGGCATGTAAGTGTAATAATGACACATGAACTTTTGCTATCGTAATCTACTATATTTATGTTCATTTTATAAGTTGTTTACTGTCCTTTGAAGTTACTGAGATAGATTATATGAAGTTTTAAATATGAATGCTTTCGGATTTGTGAGATTTATTTGAGTACTTTAAAACTTTCAACACAACGACATCGTTGCAAACAACATCGAATCCACTATAGTTCGAGGTAATTTAGTTTCATTTGAGGGGCTTGGTCGGTTGTGCGCCTCACATTTATTCCTTCATAACCAAACCCAAATGTAACATTAACAAGTCGTGTGCCTCACATTATTCCTTAAAACCAAACCCAAAAATATCATGAACGCACGTTATCTGGCATAGCTCAATTTGGTTTAATTTGTAAATATTTTCAAGAAATATCGCATTTGCATTATCGTTGTAAATCCAACTTTCGTAATCAAAACTATGGACTCTTAACATTTTAAAAAAATCTTCTCAACATTTGTTAAAAACACGTTAAGTTAAAATTAAACTCAAAAAATTGAGAACGTGTTATTAATTTTGGGTACACCACAATTTTGGCTCAACTTTTATCATATATATTGAACCATAACTATTATTGTGTACCCAAAGACTAAACCAATTCTCAACACATGTGTTTAATATACACTTTAGTATATAAACAAGGAACTCTTTATGTCTTTAACCTATGTGAGATCAGGGATGTATGGTTTTTGTCAAAAAGAATAAGCAATTTACCTAAATGTTGAAAAATACACTTTTAGTATTCTAATTCATACCAGTTTTGTGTTTATAATATACATCGTTTATCTATTACTGGCTTCGTTGATCCTCAAATGGAGTACAATTTATATCATTGGTTTCACGAGGGTTCACTATAATTTCTTCGTTCCTCTATATTTGGTTAAGGTCGTATCGATACGACAAGTCTTTTGATTCTTGAATTACATGCCATGAAGTTCAGTTTCATTGGTACCATAAAGCATTTTTCATCTAAACTTGATTCGAGTAACTCGCTCAGTTCTTTTTAGTGGATTGTATCTTATTGTTTATGAAAAACGTTTTTTAGTCTGTGTGTATCGTGAGTTAAGCACTTCTATTTTTTAGTTTATGGTTTTAGTTATGTGAAGACTAAAATCATAGATACGACTATTATTTCGGTATCATCCAAGCTTTTATTATGCGTAGCTTTTGGCAATTTCACCTAAAAACTAAGATACGTTACTGCTTGGTAATAATGGGTGCAACATCCTTGTGTAAAAGTTCATAGTTGCGAGATTTAACAAGTCAAGAAAATGATCAATTGGCGACTAGCTCAACAGTTTTTGCTTCCAATACTTCTACGCATAAAGAGAGTAGGAGTAGCCTCAATAAAATTAAGAGAAGACAACAAGAAAGGACACTCCAAATTTCGTTCTTGCAAATCATGCACTTGTTTTGCCGTTGGTTACGAAAGTATTTTAAAGCACACAAAACTCAATCGCGACCCGTTTTGCCGGAGTATTCCGCTGTGGCTAGCATTGTTAGGAATGCTTCTGACACCTACAACACTGCGACATCATTTCAAGCAATTTATGAATCTAACATGCACTAGTTTCATGATGAGTTTATATTGTGTATGTGATACTTTATAAGAAGTATCATTTTTTTCATCCTCTATTATCTTAAACGAATTTTTGAAGTTAGCCCGCCCATCAGATGGCCTTTAGAGCTAGTGTAGGATATAACAAAGTGTTGTGAAACAACGACCTAATAGCAATAACACATGACCAATGCATGGAAGAAGAAAATAGAGATAATCGAGACCAATATATTTCATTGAGATTGATCTCACAAACTACAAATGATCCTTAATTTATAGGACTCTCATAATCAAAGTATTTAGTACAATCATAATTGGGGGAATATGAAAGATGAAAGGTTTGAGGGGTTAAGGTATATGGATAGCCACAATCATAATTATTCATAACACTCCCTCTTGGCTATCCATCATTAATCCTCATACGCTAGATATGATGCCTCATTAAAACCTTGCTTGGAAAACCACAGGACAAAACCATAGCTAAGGAAAAAGAGTGCATCGTATATTCTCCTCCGATGATTAGATCACTTAAGTTTAGTGAGTCTTTGCATTCCAATGCCACGAACCAACTTCTTAAATGTTGCGAGAGGAAGTGCCTTGATATATAAGTCTCATAGGTTCTTGCATGAATAAACCTTATGGACGATAATATAGCCACTCTTCCGTAATCATTGGTGAAAAGGAACTTGTAGAATATGCTTGCTTCACCACCTTTGATGTAGCATCCTTTGAGCAATGTATCTTTGACTATTTTCATGTACTGATTGTTGGAGCTTCATGGCTGAAGAAATACCACATGATTCACGAATATGTTGTATCACACTCATTGTTTGTTTTACGGAGCACCATGAAATGTCGATTACTAGAAAAGAGTACATAACTTCTTCATACGCTTGGGGATGTTGCCTTATTATAACTTTTTGAAAAGCCTGTGGAAAAAAACAAGGAAAAGGGAAAAGAGTATAATGTGTATATTCTCTCCCTGTTGATCACATCACTTGAATTCCTTAAGTTAGCACAACCAATATCTTAATTAATTTCATGGCGGTGTCTTTTATATATAAATTTGGTCGAGTCTCGCATGAAAGAATTTGTTAAATACTATTTTCACGGTTGTGATTCATACCTCAATATGAGGACTCAACATTCATTGTACATTCTTTTACTTTGAAACAAATTCAAAATGAATGATAAATTATATCATATATGACGAGCAAGAATCGTCATTATTTCTTTATACGCTTAAATTTGACACTTCAAAACTAATTATTGTGATCAATCAACTTTGTATATTGAAGGGCCTTGCAACATGTGACCTCATAAACATGAGTATCATTTATCCACCAAAGTATATCTATCAACTTAAGGATTTAATCCTTATTATGTTCAATTCATATATTACGACGAACTATGTTTGTCAAGTCAAATTCATTTTATAAGTACTCAATTGCCTTTGTAAACACCCTTGGAGTTTCATCGATATTCAAATAATCAAACTATATAAAACTTATAACATATTAAAATCCATATACTTTATAAAGTTTTATGAGAAACTTATTCATTTTCATGGCTCATCAGCAAGTATACATTAATGCAATCGTCACACGTATGCCCATATCTGTTTTAAACCATATCGTTGAATCCAATTATAATCTACTTGTATTCTCGAGAATTTTCTTATGGAAATTCAAAATCGACGAGCTCTATTCATATATCCTTTAGACGCACATCAATTATTTCTTACATTGCGGACTTCTATAATAACAAAATACATTATTGGATCCACCACATAAGAACATATCTCCTTATGATTATTTTCATGTCTTTACGAAAATATTGTGTACCATTAGTTATGCCTTAAACACGAAAATTTCAATTCTTTAATTTCACTTTCTCATAAAGATTGATACATATCCAATAATTTTACACATTCATATGTACGGACTTCAAGTCCAGTAACCATGTCTCATCACAAGAGACTTAACTCTTTTCATTAGTTACTTGCGTCTTTACATTTTGGCCAATCATCTTGCAAGTTTGTTTTCAAGATCCTCACTCTTATTATAGCACTATATTATTATCATTATCTTGCGCAATATTATACTCAATAGTACTATCGACGTCGATTCATTTTAGTTCGATTCCACACTTTACTAGACATTATACTCTATCATTTGTTGAGATCTCAAAGTTTTTCATGTACCCGGGGTTTTCAATAACCTTCATGTCTAGTTTCTCTTTAAGAGACTATTATGGGAACTTTATTACCTCGATTCGACCATCTTGATTTTATTGCTCCATTTAATCATTTCATTCGAGGACTTTTATTTGGAATCGATTAGTCTATCACGTTGCAGACGTGCCATAGACTTACTATCAATCATTGGTTTTAATGTTGGGACACACATTTTAATTGGAGCATTAGCGGTATGTATGATCTAGTCACTTTATTTAGGTCACAAAATTTGTCCGGCAACTACTAGATCTGGAATGTAAATTGTCCTTAAATTTTAAGTTCATTTTCATTAATGTGAGGATCAACAATTTATCACAATTCATTCCATATTTCTTCTTTGCTTGTTCTCTCCCCACGAATGAATTATCAATTTCAACATCTCATTTTTGTGCGTTGTGGTGGATTTTACCAAAACAAATACCGCACATTTAGAAAATTTTATATGGGAAACTTATGGTTCGTGACCAAAAACCATTCTAATAGAGTATTCATTATTTCTTGTTGGCATGATGCAATTTATGGTCTATCTTTTAAATTCAAATGCCCCATAAAACTTATAGTTTTGTTCTCAAAAGCAATCACGTATGAACATGGGCTACATATATAAGTTCTACACTTGTTCCAAAGAAATTGCTCAATACTTAAAAGTATTCACCACCATTTCGAAAAACATAATTTGGAAAACAATGTTCGCATTCTATTAGTCGAGCCACTAATCACGCTAACTTTAAGTTGCGTCTTTGATGATCATTTTGACGATGCATCGATTTTAAGACTCAAAATGATCCACTCGACGGGTGTATAGGCCTACATACGTCCCCTTTATATCCTTTACAAAAAATAAGGAACAAAGTCCTTAATTTAATTTGGTGGTGATAAGTGAACAATGCACAATCGAGAACAATAAAGATAATGAAATCTCTTTGAAGAACCCATGGTTCGCATCATCATTGACCGGGATGGTCTAACCAGTCATGCCAATGCCAATAAATAATCTTGGCTCATAAACTACGGTTTATGACCACATGTGCTTCGATTGTTACTATATGAAGAACTTAATACATCATCACATTTATGCTTTTGTTTTTCCAATGAAATTTATATAAGCACTTTTTATAGCTTTCACATAGTTTAGTATAATATACAACATTAGTGTATAGCATTATCGATGTATACTGCGAAGTTGCCTCATAAGCAAATAAAATCACATGATAACTAAATCACACATATGTCAAATTCAACAGTACATTCAAAGGCAACCTTATCTCCACATGAAGATGCTGAGAAGTAATATAGACGTCTAGTACATTCATTCATTTCAAATACTACAATCACGGGTGAATTAATACATAACGAGCTTAATGAATATTACAAAGTAAATGCATCATATCTTGACCATTTAATATATATAAGTTTAGCATCTAAAGGAAAAACATTGTAGTTTGATTCTCGATCAAAGTCATGAAGTGAGATAAAATGATCACACATATATTCCTCATCTATAGTTTGTAAATTGCCAAGTTAGTTGACGTAAAATGCAACTATAAATCATAAGTTGGTATTCAACACAATTAAAAACCCAGATGGAAAAA
This sequence comes from Chrysanthemum lavandulifolium, assembly GCA_022545495.1. Classification (NCBI taxonomy): domain Eukaryota; kingdom Viridiplantae; phylum Streptophyta; class Magnoliopsida; order Asterales; family Asteraceae; genus Chrysanthemum; species Chrysanthemum lavandulifolium. Next base: position 20,644,726 of record CM040244.1, on the reverse strand, counting down.
AAAACAAGACATCATGCCAAATTGCTTAAAACACATTGATGTGCACAAACATCAATACTCTCAAACTTAGAGACCATGTTATTAACCATTACCAATTTGCACATCTTTGATCAATTAATTTATTCAAAAACAATTCTACTGGAACAAAATAGTATTCCTTTCTTCGTAAGGAACATTACTGGTTTAAGGCTTATTATCAAAGAAGATCATGTAAAAATAATAAAATTTTATTACCACCTTCTTAATACAAACTAATTAATTAGTATGCTTAGTGATCAATTAGTTTATCAAGACTATTTTGTTATACCATAAGATGAATTATGACAAAATTGACAACGTTTTATAAGCACAAACAACATTTACAAGTTGACAATTAAGTATACGTGTCACATAAACATTGCTAAAGTAACCTAAATACAAATTCTTGACTACAACAACAAGAAATGAAACTCACCAATTTGCTATGAAATCATAATTCTAACTTATGTATTATACTTGTTAAGCCATATAAACAAGTAAACCATAATAGCAGTTCAAAAATCAAAAGTAAGTAGCAACCAATAAGTTGTATTATCATTAGCTAGAAAAGAATCTCACGTAGAATAAACACTAAACAAAACCATATTCTCAACAAATAATATGAAGGAATTAATACATAAATAGTACCTTTTGATGTATGTTAACATAAGCGTCGATATATAAAAATTGCTTAAAACATGCGATCTCACTATCACAAAAATAGCAGTAAGAATGACATATTAGGTAACAAGATAAAAACTATATAGTATATACATATCATTAACTAGGTTGCTAGCAACATGTTTAGAATTCAAATTAGAGAAACTATATAACAAGAAAAGCATTAAATGGGTTATATGTTATCGTTATTAAAAATCATAACCAAACGTTTTTAAAACAGTTACATTCACATACGTCAAACTCAAAGATAGACATTATTTATGTCAAACGTAAATGTATTGACCATCATGAACTGAAGTAAGACACATAAGATTAATTTTATTTTATATATATATATTTTTTTATCAACGGTTCGATAAATAATTTTGCTTTGTCTAAATAACTACTGTTTTTACTAAACAATTGATTTAGATATTACCAAATTCACCATGGTTAATGGTATTCACAAATTCAATATCATACAAAATCAAAACTAATAGTACAAGACAATCATAGGATGATATATTACTATAAGTTATTCAGATAGCCATAGGTTCTGAGAAGTTAATAGTGCAAACAAAGTATATATTAATCTGTGTACACTAGAACTCCAAAACCAATTTTGATGTAATAAAATACATTGTTTAGGCATCTCTAGTTTCAAGAGTCAAATTATTTAAATGACATAAAGAACATAATAATATATTTAACATATAGAAGATTTCCTATAATTTGTTAATATACTTATGTTATTTAAAGTGATTAACAACAACAAGAGATCATCTAAACTTTTAATCATATAAACATACCTTGATAATGGTTTCAAGTTTCGAACGTCAAAACAAACTATGAATTGTTCGTTCCATGTATGCGTTAGAGACTCGTGCTGATAACGTGTTGTGAAACAACGACCTAATAGCAATAACACATGACCAATGCATGGAAGAAGAAAATAGAGATAATCGAGACCAATATATTTCATTGAGATTGATCTCACAAACTACAAATGATCCTTAATTTATAGGACTCTCATAATCAAAGTATTTAGTACAATCATAATTGGGGGGATATGAAAGATGAAAGGTTTGAGGGGTTAAGGTATATGGATAGCCACAATCATAATTATTCATAACACAAAGCTTTTAGTATTCCAATTATATCATGTAGTTGCGTGAATTTTGGTTTGTAAACGTCTTTATATTTAAACATTAAAAATAAACTTTTTCCCACAATTTGTTATATGTAATTCATATGGAGATAAGTTGTAATTCATTTACACTTCAACTTATTAGCTAGTTGCGATTCCAATAGATGTGACATTTAAGCATACGTTCTCATCCTAATGTACTAAGATGTACTAAGGCATGTAAGTGTAATAATGACACATGAATATTTGCTATCGTAATCTAAAATATTTATGTTCCTATTATATAAGTTATTTACTGTCCTTTGAAGTAACTGAGATGGATTATATCAAGTTTTAAATTCGGATGCTTTCAGATTTGTGAGACTTCTTTGAGTACTTTAAAACTTGCAACACAACGACATCATTGCAAACAACATCGAAACCACTATAGTTCGAAGTGATTATGTTTCATATATTCGCGGGGCTTAGTTGGTTGTCTGCCTCACATTTATTCCTTCATAACCAAACCCAAATGTATCATTAACATTTTTAAAAAATCTTCTCAACATTTGTTAAAAACACGTTAAGTTAAAATTAAACTCAAAAAATTGAGAACATGTTATTAATTTTGGGTACACCATAATTTTGGCTCAACTTTTATCATATATATTGAACCATAACAATTATTGTGTACCCAAAGACTAAACCAATTCTCAACACATGTGTTTAATATACACTTTAGTATATAAACAAGGAACTCTTTATGTCTTTAACCTATGTGAGATCAGGGATGTATGGTTTTTGTCAAAAAGAATAAGCAATTTACCTAAATGTTGAAAAATACACTTTTAGTATTCTAATTCATACCAGTTTTGTGTTTATAATATACATCGTTTATCTATTACTGGCTTCGTTGATCCTCAAATGGAGTACAATTTATATCATTGGTTTCACGAGGGTTCACTATAATTTCTTCGTTCCTCTATATTTGGTTAAGGTCGTGTCGATACGACAAGTCTTTTGATTCTTGAATTACATGCCATGAAGTTCGGTTTCATTGGTACCATAAAGCATTTTTCATCTAAACTTGATTCGAGTAACTCGCTCGATTCTTTTAGTGGATTGTATCTTATTGTTTATGAAAACGTTTTTAGTCGTGTGTCGTGAGTTAAGCACTCTATTTTTAGTTTATGGTTTTAGTTATGTGAAGACTAAAATCATAGATACGACTATTATTTCAGGTATCATCCAAGCTTTTATTATGTACGTAGCTTTTGGCAATTTCACCTAAAAACTAAGATACGTTACTCCTTGGTAATAATGGGTGCAACATCCTTGTGTAAAAGTTCATAGTGGCGAGATTTAACAAGTCAAGAAAATGATCAATTGGCGACTAGCTCAACAGTTTTTGCTTCCAATACTTCTACGCATAAAGAGAGTAGGAGTAGCCTCAATAAAATTAAGAGAAGACAACAAGAAAGGACACTCCAAATTTCGTTCTTGCAAATCATGCACTTGTTTTGCCGTTGGTTAAAGTATTTTAAAGCACACAAAACTCAATCGCGACCGCTTTTGGAGTATTCCGCTGGCTAGCATTGTTAGGAATGCTTCGACACCTACAACATGCGACATCATTTCAAGCGATTTATGAATCTAACATGCACTAGTTTCATGATGAGTTTATATTATTTAGCATTCGGAAAATTCGCTCATTGAGAATGGTTTTGTGGCTAAATTCTTATCGTGGCTAGTTATAATAGTATTGTCGGTCGTGAGACTTTTGTCAAGTCTTTTACGGGGTGGCTTCTTCTAGTATAAAGATATCTACAAGAGTAAATCTTATGAAAAGATTGTGCGAGATATACCGATATAGAACAATATATCCAGAAATAGCCCAATATGTCAAAAACTTATACAAGTTTTCAACATGATACTCGAGCATATAAAAACAATTAGTACAGAAAGATTAAAGAAATCCTATTAGTTATTGAACCATTGTGAAGAAGAGAGACACGAACTATGTCCTACCTACTTCACAATACTAGATGAAAACATTTTATGGACGATAACATATATAAAGCATCAAAAGTTTATTTCCTTGACCTATGTGGGATTATAAAACCTTACAGCCACTTGTAAAAACAAACTTGGAGGAACTCATGTCATAATACCCTAAAGGCGAACACGAGTACTCAAAAATGATCTACCCGTCATGAAAACTTGGTTAAAATAGCAGTTAAAAAGCATGCATCATAATTTCTAATATTTCGGATGAATGTAATGGTAATGTTAGCATGTAAAAGTGGCGACTATTCTAAAATAGTTTAGTAATTACGATGTAATAAGCATTTAGTTTGTAGCAGGTTAATCTTAGGGAGGGTGAGTTCTTCATTTTTATACAATTTCAACTTTCACATTTCTCTAATTCTCTCCTACATATCACTTTGTTTGATGATGGGTCTAATAAGCCAAATGTACTATTTGGGCTTAATTCTGGGCCAAATGAGATGGATAATGAGCTATAAAAAAAAGTTATATCATTCTTATTATTGATTTCTTGTGTATTTAATTTGATTATTTGTCGTTGGTTGCGGTCAAGGGAAAAAATGATGTTTATACAATGGATTAAGATTCTTTCAAATTTGTTTGTAAAAAAATATTACTGGTCATATTTAGATGAACAAAAAATATACCGATCATATTTATACAAGCGTGAGGGAATCTCAATTTTATATTTATTTCAAGTTTTAAATAGTTGATACGTAATGGATTGTGACATTGTTATTTTGTGATAACAAAGCTTTCTAATATCTTGTTTACATCATATATTTCTCAATATCAGATTCAGAATATTATTTTAACAATCAAGTTTATCTTAGCACATAGTATTATTTTTGTCCTTGTGCTATAACCTTTAATCATTTATTGCCCACAAAGAACTATGAGATATCGTGTATTTTGCATTTAAATTCTTAGACAGATAACTACATCATCTTGCTTTGCAAAGTAATTATTATCCAACTACACAAAAGCATGAATCCAGAATCACTAAAATTAAAAATATTGGGCACCCATGAAGAATATTAAGTTAACAAAATTAAAAAAGGTGGGAAATCGTATAAGTTTGGGACATCGGTTTAACATCAGAGTCCAATTTAATTTTTATCATTAAACTCCGACAACAATCCAACGTTCTAATCATAATACTAATCCAGATATGTATAACACATATACACTCCGGTATATAAACAAAGAGCAATTCATTTCTTTAACCAATGTGGGATGTAAATATTTGTGTGTACTTACTAACTGTTTATCTTTTGAAGAGTTTAAGCTACTTGGATGGATATTGTCAAGCTTATTTTGTAGCATGTATCATTAGTTTAATGTTGGATGAAAATATATCGTAAACCTTTTGACCAACTGATTAAAAAGGTAAACAAGGGTGTATTTAATCCATTGCTTATTTACTAACGGCGATTTAGTTTGAATTTCTTTCATAACGACTCTCTATCTTTAGCTTTTTTTTTTTTACATTATCGTGTAACCTTTTTATCATTTATTCACCCACTTCATCTGGAAAATATCATTTTCCCGTTGTTTTATATAAGGATATCTAGAAAAACATTTTTAAAAAACTTTAAAAAGTATACTTTAACTTTATCAACGCTTATTATGTGTTATTAAACTTGCATCACGTGTACATCATAATATCAGTAGTGAAATTTAAATAACAACATCAACATCTTTGTCAGCTAAATAAAATTAAATTTTGAGTTACCTGACATAATTTTTTACAAATATTTTACCAAATTCTAATGGATATTAATGCATAATGAAAAGCTCGTGCATAAGTATTAGTTGTACTTATCACAATTTTCATGGGCAAATTCTTATATATGTATATACTAAACTAAAATATTAAAATAAATTTGATTTATGTGTAAACTTCGTGCATGCACGAAACTTATAATTAGACTAAAATACACCGTTGGTCCCTAAACTTGTAGTGGAGGATCGCGATGGGGCGAACCGGGCATAATCATCGCCACGGGTCCAAAGCAAGATCGATTAAATGCCGGATTGGTCCCTTGACCAATCCTGCCGTTGTCAACGTTCCGTTATACCCAAAATAAACCCGTAATCATGGTACTGCTTTGGGGTAGAATAGTCATTATGTGGTATACATCAGATAACTGTCTTGTCCAATTTCCGCCATATTGTACAATATAACAAAACCGGTATTCATTGCTCATCCCCAAACTTTTTTGGAAGCCTACCCATAAAACCCTAAGGCAATGTCTATCATAAAATCAAATAATACGAGTAAGAAAATAACAAACAACCACCTTGGATTTACTCTGTGGCGAGTAAGGAATATCCTTTATATGATGATCGTGAAACGGAGGAAAGATCTGCAATCGAGAGATATTGTAAGTCTTTTTGGTTAGAGCCTATTACAATCATATGTTAGTACTGCGTGATTAAGTTATTCCCTTTTAGGTAATTTAGCTTAACAAAGTTTTGTACATTTTTTATCTGATGGTGAACTCGGATCGTTTAGCATGATGTTCCATTATGAAGGTACATTCAAATACTTTCGTGTAGGATATATCAAGGAGGCAAGAAATGCCTTGTTGATCTTGTTGAAATAAAAGAGGTATCTGTTGATGAAATGGATGCTCATGACCCAAATCGGTTATGAGTCAGACAAACCAATTATTTCTACTTTCTTAAGCCTGGTTGTACATTAGGCGACGGTTTGTTTTCTTTCCGTGAACACGCTAATCTAGACTTGTTGAAATATGTTGTCATCTGACATAAGGTGATAGGCGTGTATGTTGAAATAGGGAAGACTAGATTAGAATTTTGTGAAATGTCCCCACAATCAATTAAGACCATGTTTTGGGAGATGGATGAAGATAGGAGAAAAGTTGCTCTGCGGCTATTCAATCATGTTGTAGACGGTTGGTGTTAGATGATATAGATAATGAACCGCCTAGATCGGTTTATCCAACTTACACAATTGCTGTGGGCGTCAATGATATTGGTGAAGCTAGCAATTTGCCAAACATTGAGCCACTCTTTTCCACCTTAGATTGCTCATTTGCTAGCCAACTGTTCAAAGCGATTGGCGTGCTTTAGTAGTTGTTGATGAGGACAATGCTCTAAAGGAGCACGATAATGTTGAGGTTAATCTGTTTAGAGTGATTCAGGAAGGATTTTGACAACGGTGGAGCAAAGACTAGTTGATGTCAATAACACCTTTGAGGAGCACGAAAATTTTGAGGTTAATCTGTTTCAATTGACACAGGACAAGCATTTACACAAAGCGGACACCACTACTTGATGTGAATAACGACTTTGAGGAGCTGATGTGGATGTAAGTCCGATTCAACCGACTCGGGATAACATGGAAGAGGATCTGTTGTTGATCTTAGTCTGCATTACAAGCGAGTGACACTAGTGAATTTGGCAATGCGGTTGAACCAAATCAAGATAACACTTGTCAAGAGAATGATGCATGACTTGGTATGGTACAAGTAGGTCGACTCTTGATTCGGTGAAGAAGGAACAACATGTTATATAAGTGATGATGACGGTTGGTAAATGATTTACCGTGATGGTTGATGAAGTATTTTGCGGTGACCATGTTAGTTTCCAACACGCACACTTTGCTAATGGCGTTTATACCACTTTTTCTATACCGGTCGAGTTTGCTATCGAGGGAAGTAAAAAGCTAGTAAAGAGCATTCAATAGAAACTAGGAGGAGTTGTTTTTGAAGAATGACAAAACAAGAATAAGGGTCGTGTAGGGTTGTGTTCGATTTCGAGCCCAGTGAAGGTCTGGGTGAATATTGGCCCATCTAGAAGTCCATTAAGCGGAAGGGTATAAGAGCATTGCTTTACGCCAAAAGGACCCTTGAAATACTCGCCCATGGCTATTGTTTGTCGGCAGGAATGGTGAGACAGTATCGGTCGGTCGAACATATAATGAGCAACACACTTGTTTGCAATCAAGGAAGTCGAGCTTTTGACCTTCGCTATATCTCTGAAAATTACAGACAAGTTGAAACAAATCCGGAGCTTCTGTCGGTCGGTGCATAATCAACTTACCAACCAATACGACCTTCAAGTGTCCCCTGCAGAAGGTATCAGGGCCAAAACCTAGCTATAAAAGCCATCGTGGGTCAATTCAAGCTTCAATTTACCATGTTGAGAGATTATGTTCAAGAGTTGCGAGAAGACAAACCCTAATACGACAGTGGAGATGAATGTGGAGCGACCTCGGATGAGTCTCTTCCAACCAGAATTCAATAGAGTGTATGTTTGTTTAGGTGCAATCAAGCAAGGATTTAAAGATTGTGGGAGATCGTTGTTGAAATGGGTGCTTTCCAATTCGTGGTCCTTTCAATGGTCAAGTGATGCGGTTGTGGAATTGATAGCAACAATGGTATATACCCTTCGCTTATGCTTTTGTTGATTCGGATAACATAGGATCATGGACTTGGTTTCTTCATTGTTTATCCGATGATTTAGCACTGGGCCAATTTCAAGCATCACTTTTATTCACGACATGAATAAGGTACTCTCTTACTCACATTCATGAATTTAAGTGTCACCTTGTTTTGAAGCAGAGCGATAAAGATATTTGATTTTGTGCAGGATATAAGTAGAGTCAGAAAGCGAAGTTTTGAAAGTGCATAACACAGTTACGTATTAAAAGCATACATGACAAAATGAAATTGCAATGGAAATGTAGAGCCTATAAAGACCATCTGTGGAATGTGCAATGACCTCAAGCTGTTGTCACAGTTCGAAAGCTATGGTCGATCTCAAGAAACTTAATCAACCAGCCCATGATTGGTTAAGTAAGATACCACCGATCCATTGGTCAAGGTCACATTTTTCATGTAAGTGATCTATCATTTCACTTACTTTGTCATCGTAATGCAAGATATAAGATTACAATTTATACATGTTTATTACTTGTCATCTTTAGGAGAGCTACTCGATGTGTTACTTAATAACATGTGTCAAGTGTTTCATGAGAAAATTAAAGAGGGTTAAGCAAACCTATTATTACTGACCTTAGAATACATCGGGAATATTGTATGAAGAGGATAATGCATGTTCTTATGGTGATTGAGAAGAGTGATGGGCCATTAACACCAAGCACAACACATGCTAGAGGCTATTAAAAAGAGGTATTAAGTATAATGTGTTATGGAATGGGGATCTAAGTTTCGAGTTAGTGGACCATGGGGTGACCAATGTGTAGTTAATGTTGTACACAAGACTTGTACTTGCGAAGGTGGGAGATAACAGTTTACCATGTAAACATCTTTGTTGCTACCAATTGGAATATGGCTTTAAATGGCCAACAAGTCTGAGTCAGAAACATGGGCTCATCCTTGTTACTATCTTTTCACTTGGGAGGCTACCTACAAACACCATGTCCGACCTATAACTAGCGGTGTACATTGGGAAAAATCAACTATGCCAACAACAATTGTTCCACGAAATCCGAAACAAACCCGCTGCCGTAAAAGGTAGAAAAGAGTTAGGATAGCACCCTAAATGAAGAGATTGTGAAGGATGGTAAGTCGTCAAGGGCTTGGAAGAGTGTCGGTGTAGTATTTGTGGCATTCTGGACACAACCGGGTAACATGCCTAGGGTATGGTGGAGCTCAACATAGTGGAAGCGCAATAAGGTAAATGTCAAAAGGTGCCTACTAAAGGCTGCAGGAAAAAGAAGACATCCTAAATGTAAAAGGTAGCGGCAGATAAAGAAGTGAAGGTACAGGTGTTGTTCTAGAAAGCCAAGTTAGTGCGGTTCAAGGAAGTGGTGTTCAATCTACAAATAAAGAGCCGAGGCGAAGATCCCATCATACATGATGCATCCCTGTCACAATCCCAGCAACTTCAAGCTGAAGCATTTGCCGATCCCATCATGCATGAGCAATCCCAGTCTGAGATTCAGTCAAGTGATGTTCAAGCCGTTTCTGCTTCAACCCAGCCTGCTACACGAAGAATGACTAGGAAGCAGGCTGCACTGGAAAGAATGATGGCCTCACCATAGGTCAAATCTGTTATGCTAATTATCTAGACAATGTTTCATCTAGTTTACTATTTATTTTCTATGGACAAGTTATGTAATCTAAAAACATATCTGTGTGGGTGTGTAATCAGTAGCGCCATGCTTTGAAAAGTATGCAATTTTATGCACCGGTGGAATTATATCCATTTGCATTAACTATGGAACCATGTCATTATTGTGTATTTTTGAAATTGACTAAGCTTGATGTGTGAATTGTTTGCGTCAAAAGTAACCAAAGCTAAAATAGAACATCATAAGAATGTTGACATTTAAAAGTCAACCCCTAAACACATTGCAAACCATCCATAGCCATGAGGCATAGAAAATCGAAACAATCATAATGAATACTTCATAACAAGGTTACTACAATTCAAGATACACAACATTAACCAACTAGCGATTACATAAAGGTTAAAACGTTATCCCAATGCATAAACAATGAAGAACAACATCCAACTTAGCACCATGTAAATCTTCCACTTCACACATCACCTCGAGCTACTAATCTTGCCTCAAGCTCATTTCTCCTCAAAAGTCCTGGTATGATCATTCTTGAACGAGCATGATTTCGGGATCATACCATCTTATCCACCGACAAGAAGACCCCTATTGTTGGTTATGACAAGTCATTAAACAACCACCATTGTTACAAACTTACACAAGAAATATTAAGGCGACTTACTTGAACAGGACAACCAAAGAATCGGCATACAGGTTGGAAGAGGTCCACGGTACGAATAATAGCTTGCTTACCACACCAAAGAACGTACCATCTTGAAACAATTATCTTTTGAAGAGGACGGGTTTTGAAGGATAGTTTAGGGATGGGTCATAAATGTAGATCAAACCTTGTTACACACATATACTAGCTACATTCACATAGAACGGTTTTATTTAGTGCGCTACGATGAAAGACGGTTTGCCCTCGGCAAAATAACGTTGACAACGGCGGGGATTGGTCAAGGGACCAATCGGCATTTAATCGATCTTGTTTGGACCCGTGGCGATGATTATGCTCGGTTTCGTCCCATCGCGATCCTCCACTACAAGTTTAGGGACCAACGGTGTATTTTAGTCTTATAATTATATAGTTACATGCAATATACTTTTAAAGACACAATATTCAGATTGATACATAATAATTTTTGTCAAAACCTGATGCGTACGGTATTATAACTAGTTATAAAAATAAAATAATAAAAAAAATATCTTAAAGTTGTGTGAGTTTACCAAATTGTGATTATAGCATATGACTAAATCTTACATTAACACATGGAATATTCACAACATGTAAACATTATATACTAGTTCACACACGTATAAGACATACACTTTGGTATATTAGCTATCAACATGTTCTTTCTTGAACCAATGTGGGACTAAATGTTCACATGGTTTTATCGAAAAGAACTAAAGGTAGCTAAATTCAGTGACCCATGCAGTTTTACTAATTCAACGTGTACCAATGTACCATAACATGCATAGCCATCATAGACCATTTATCTTTCAAAGCTACATGAATAACTGGTATTTGTTTGTGTGCATTTGAAGTGTGTTAAATATCAACTTTAGAACATGACATCATCCTTTGTTTTGAAATTTGTAGATGATAATGTCTCTATACATTTACCTACATCCAACTATAGCGTATTCATATAAGTTGTGTAGTTATGACAAGTTTGATTTCAGATATCTCTATTAACATTAATAATGAAACAAACTCAAATTTGTGGATTTATTATCTACGTTTTATAAAAATAACTTAAGATCTTATACAACTTAACCAGCATAAAACAGTGTGTAATAGCTCAAGATGGGTCTCGAACGGAGTTTTGTGTGCTAATAATAACCAAAGATGAAACTTGTATTCGGATCTTAAATAATCGTTGGAGGCGGTTTTATTTGATAGAGTTTTAATAGTGTATAAAGAAAATTTTCATTACATTGAGAAAGATTTGAAGAAATTTCCTTACTCTTTTTTTTTGGGTAAAAGGTCACAATGACCCGTAAATGTATTACTCCAAAAACATTTAAGTACAAAGGATATGGGTGAAGTCCCATATCTCGGCCTTGCTATAGGCGATAAAGCATACATAACAAGGTAAACAACTAAGTCGCTTAAAATAACAAAAACTAGAACTTATGACAAGCCATAAGAACTTAACCAAGAAACAAAACAACCTAGCTAACCAAAGAACTACCGTGAAATTTCCTTACTCTTGAAAATGATATTGTTGATTTGTGTTTGATATATCAATGAAGAACATAAGTTATTCTTATGAAAATGAGTACCGGACGAGGTTAGGATTATAAGGTCCTTTAGAGCGATTTTAGTCATGTCTTGTGGGTGATCAATGTTTCACTTTTTAATATAAAAACCTAAGAAAATATATCAATTGGGATCACTAATGTACGAGGGCTCAAATTTTATTTTGTATAATGAGCCCTTTAGCAATAATACATTCCGAACGTAATACTATTCAAGAAACATATAGTTGATGAGCCCCTTTAGATAGCTTTAGTCATGTACTGAGGTGGCACATGTGAGGCCTAAATGAAGAGTTTTGAGCTTTTCATGATACCCCATGTTCTAAGTATGTTTTTATTGAAAGAATCTAAAAGGTATTTAAATGGTGTTGACTAATGCACTTTCAGTATTCTTTATTGTTTATTTGTTAATATACACAGTTTAATTTTTGAATAATTGATGCAGGGGGTACAGCTATAGGCGTGTGGCGATGGCCCAGCATCATAAAAATAGGGGCATCAAATTTTGGTGTTGTGTATTGTTTTATGTTATATAGATGGTTTTAATGATAAAATGATGTCTAATAATATATGGAAGAAGAACCGATAAATGGAGAATGAAGTAATGTTTTAAAAGAAAATAGGTCGCGGGGAAACCGCTATTGTCGATCCGAAAGAAATATTAGCGAGGACAAGATAGAAGGTGTTAAAATAAAGGGAAAATTCTCTAAATGCCCCAAATTGTCAACTATATTACCTCAAATGCCCCACTTTTTTTTCACTTCTCAAATGCCCATGGGCAACTCTCTCATAAACAACTCTCCTCTAAGTTTGACAAGTGTCCATATATTTGGGCCCACCTTGTACTAGTGTACTAGGTTGGTTCTTGGGCAACCTGGACTTACATTCTTAAGAACCGACATATATTTTTGTCTTTTAGCAAAAAGTAAAGTCTTTTATTATAAAAAGTACATATATCTTGGGCAACTTGGCCCCACACATATGTACTTTTGGGCAACTTATACACTTTATATACAAAATACTTTGAATACAAAATACTTTTAATTACAGAATACACATTATATTTTTTATACATTATATACATTTTAAAATATATCCTCTCCCCCACCCTCTCCCCCACTCCTACCCAGATCCAAAATCAGATGATCATCACCGATCAAAACCATCACCACAGATCCAAACCATCAACGATCTTCCTTCGATCACCACCACAACCCACCACCACCTCCCGCCGCCCACCAACTGAATCTGACCACTGGAACAACAGGAATCCTAACGATATGATGTCATTTTCAGGTTTATTTTTACCGGATTGTATGTAAAATGTGCTCGATGTATTGAATCAGACTATGAAGAAGAGAGATAAAGCTTTTAAGAAAAGTTCCTTGCCATTCTTTGCTTGTTAGAGTGGTGAGTTTTGTGGAATTTTGGTGGTGCTTTTGTAATATCCGTTGCTAATGGTGCTTTCGAACCACCGTGGGTTGCCCACACATAGGGGTGGTTAGAAATGTACTAGCCGTGGGTTGCCCACACACTGGGGTGGTTAGAAATGTACTAGTCGTGGGTTGCCCACACACTGGGGTGGTCGCTACCACAAGTCGCTACCCGTAGTGAGAGTCCACTACTTGTACTTTAACTCGCTAGATCTAACTCGCTAGCTCCAACAACGTAAGTCGCTACAAAATGTGAAGCAAGTCGCTACCAAGAAAAATATTCCGTGAACTAAGTCGCTAGCATGAAAACCATATAAACATCACTTTTCAATCCAAAACAACCCATAGCAAGATGATTCAAGCTTACCAAATGAAAACCTAAACACTTTTGATGATTCTAAACATAAAAGTACCAACAAAATTCAAGCTTTAACACAAGAAATCAACCAAATGATGCAAAACCACTAAACTTTTTCAAACTCAAAACTACCTAAAACCACTATAAATCCAAAGATGTGCAAGATATGATCTAACCATGGCTCTTGATACCAATTGTAAGATATAACTTTTCACATACACATCAAACCATAACACAAAGTAGCATATAGATGGAATTCTAGAGAGAAAGTTAGAGGTTTAGGGAACTTGTGAGAGAAAGTGAAAGATATTATTATGAGCTCCAACTCTCTACCTTGGGAGGTAGAGAGTATTTATAGTCTTACATAAATCGCCACTTTTGGGTTGTGGATCCGCATACAGTGGAAAAGACCGTCCGTCCTCCACGGTGTTTTAACTAAATACTACTAAACTTAAATGAACTATGACTCTACGAGCTTTTAACGATTACATATACTTGAGGTGACCGACTCTTTAATACCGAATTTCTAATTCTAACAATCTCCCCAAGGAGGTCACCTCAATCATATACTAAAATTACATTGAATACAAAACAGATATTACATAAAAATTGATCTTGCATTCTTGATGTTGTGTTTTGCTCAAGCTCGAGTCATTGATTCTTCACATTGCATGTTTGGTTACTCCGGTGGAGGTCTTTACCGATCCACGTGATACTAATTTTGAGCCATCATTTGAGATCATCGCTTATCAACAATCTCCACACATCCATTGTGGTGTTGGTATTTTGTGATGTTGTGACTTTGGGACCGACATGCTCACATTCGGATCATGATATCTTCTCATCGAGTAGCGCGAGCTTTAGTTGATTCAAGATATTGGCGCAGCGAAAGCGAAGCATGGAGTGAAAATATCGAGTCATTGATGCTAATCATGATTTCTTTTGAGATGAATGTGTTAAGTGAGCATGCGGTCGTGGATTGACCGCTTCATTACGAGCATTTGCAAATGTCAAGCGACCTACATACAACAGTTAGCAATAAATCGCACGAAAGTGTCTTTGATCACTGTAGAATTGAGTACACGCCCACGGTTCCCGCTGATCGATTACATGTACCGCCCGTGATCGGTATAATTCAAGAACTTCCTTGATGGGGTTTCAGAATGCTTTAGCTCTAAATTTGTTCTCAAACCGGAACGCCTCAAAGAGGACAACAGGAGTGAGTGAACCCAATTTAAGTCCACCGATTGATGAAAAGATATTTGAAAAACAATCAGTATTGCTCAATAGAAATTGTTTTTGCAATACAGCTAATGTTTTAATGAAAATCAATTATCAATCATAAAACACCTTTGGTTTGAAAAATTAGTACACGATCGATGTGCTAAAGAAAAGAGTTTTGCACAATGACCGGTTTTTCAAAGTATCCGTCAATCCATAACTCGAACCGAGTTGATTCAAGATTGAATCGCCCCATTGTTTCGTTCGGTTGTCATGGATAATCTATAAAATAGATCTCACATGCCACCTACCGTGAGCTTGTTTGATGTTGGCTCCGTAAGGCTTTCCATCTTCATTGTGAATATGTAACACATCACTCGGATGTTCCCGCAATACCACAAGGATAATGCGTGGGACTCAAGATATAATCTCTTTCCACATTGTGTGAAACAGAGTCTTCATTGAAAGTGTCCTAATGAGTTTATTGATGATCTCGTGGCTCTAGACTCAATTTGTGCATATTTGGATCCTATAGCGGAGACTAGGAGAGGTCTCCTTCTTCAATATCAACCATCTCTAAGAGAAAGTCGATAGATAATGTGGTTCCCCGTGAGAATGAAACAAGTCCTTTTAAGAGGAACTTGGTGGTTTGGAAAGTTGAAGTGCGGGCGTCCGGGTCCATGACGTCTTGTCTTCAATACCGATGTTACCATCGGTAGCATATGAATTGAACCCTTATACGCCCTAAGGTTGAATAAATGGAGGGCTATTTGTTTTCACCCTTTTCTCATTCAATTCTTTTTAATTCTTCAATCCCTTCATTGCTTACGAGACTTCATAGCTATTACCTTGTTGGGTTTATTCGAAGACTAGCTCGGTCTTAGTCCGCACTCTTCCCATATCTCATTTTTCTCCTTTTCTCATCATACCTAAGGACTTCTACACTAACTAGTGGATTGTCCTCGGTAGATCCCTCCGATTCGGCGGATCATGGGAACCAATACCTAACCTTATCATCCTTATATCACCGTACATTAAAGTAAAGTTGGTCGGTCAATTTGGTATTGTTCATCCGCCATTGGATCCAATTGAAACCATTTTAAAATCAATTCAGATACTTGTGATATATTATCAAAGCATTTTGTACTGAATTGTTTTGATATTTTAGAACGAGAACTCCCCTCAACATGTGCATCAAGTATTTGAAAATGTTTTGCACTGCGAGGCAAGAGAAAGAATTAACTTTGATTACCATTTTCTAAAAGATATCAACATCACTTCCCTCATCAAATCAAGTAGGTATAGCATTTCGGGAAGGATGAGGTTTCCATAAATTTGCTCCCCTCAATATGTGCCTCGAGGTTTGAAAAGAGTTTGCACATACTAGAGGAACCTGCATATGGGATGAATGATCACGTTTCAAATCAAAGGTTTAATATAGATGCTCCCCTCAACATGTGCATGGAAAATTTGAAATCGTTTGTCACATGTGGGAGGGACATGTACACTCTTATGAAACCATTTACCGAATTATCGGTTTAAATCCAATTTAAATCACACATTCTCCCCGATCACAATTATCAAAACATTTGAGATTTGTGATCTCGTATAGATTTAAATTGATTTTGAAAGCTTTTAAGGAGAATTGTGACTTGATTGTGAAAGCGTTTGAACCGATAAGGATCGGATTTTAAGACTTTAAACCCATTGATAAAACATGCATGTATATCTTTTGAAAACAATTTAATGCCAAATAACTTTTTGATTTAATTGAAATCATTCTCCCCTCAATCAATGACATAGGTTGTTGATTGAGAGATAGATTTTGACAAATAAGTCCAGATGATTATCAAAATAGAGATCCGCTTATTTTCAAAGCATTTGGTTTTCGGCAGATAAATGTTTAGAAAGCAGCATGGAATGTGAAAACATGATAAGACATGGCTCGTTCTTTCTATTAAAACCGGGTTGTGCTCAAGATGACAATAAACCATTTTTTCTTTTCTCACAAAATAATTTTTATTTTTCGATTTTTTTTTTTTTTTTTAAGAATCGAACAACATCTAAAGTCCCGTGTCATTCTTTGAATGACAAGAAAGACCGTAGATATTATCGAACCGGAAAGACAGAAAGAAAAAACGTGACAAAATGACAATATTTTTGAAGATTTTCAATTTTTCAAATTTTTATGGATTTTGAAAGTTTTATAATTTTGTATTTTGTTTTCAAATAAATATTTACAAGAGATAGATGAAGATAGACCTTTACCTCGCCTTCCTCCACGAAGACGTTTGAGAGTTTCGTTGAAGGCTTTTCAAACCAAGACGTGGAAGAATAAACTCAAAGCGCTCTCTTGGAAGAGCTTTGGTGAAGATGTCCGCTAACTCGATATTCGGACCTCACAAAATATAGTTCCACCACACCTTTTCCACTTGTTCCCGATGAAATGATGTCGAATGTCGATATGATTTGCTCTTAGTGTTGAACGTTGTTGCATGAGAGAGCAATAGCATTTTATTATCACATCTGAGAGGATTTTGTTGAATTCAAAGCCATAGTCGATAATTGAGATCTCATCCATAAGATTTGAGCACAACAAGATGACATGGCTATGTATTCAGCCTACTCAGAGGAAATAGAAGTACTCATTTGCTTCTTTTGAACACCAGCTCACAAGCTTATCACCCAAAACCGAGCACCTCCAGATGTACTCGGCGTGTATCTTGACAACTGCATGATCAAGATCGCGATAGGCCGTTAGTGACATACCGGTGTCCTTCGGTACCATAGTCCCGTATTGATGGTTCCTCGAGATACCGAAGACCCGCTTAATCGCTTCAAGGTGCTTTTAGTAGGCTTAGCACGGTATCTAGCACACATGCAAACAAATAACAAGATGTCTCGTCTACTAGTTGTGAGATACATAGGATCCAATCATACTACGATATTTCGTTTGGTCAATCATGATCCCCGAGTGGTCCTCATCTAGTTTGGTTCAATCAATCATGGGGTGTCAACAGGTCACTGAATCAAATCCAAATTTCTTTAAGATCTCGATTTGCATATTTAGATTGATTTATGAAAATGCCTCCGGACTTTGTGAAATTTGTAATCCCAAGAAAATGACATTTGTCCCATCATTGACATTTGAAATTTTGAACTCATTTCATTAGAAAACGATCACATTCCATTGGGTCATCGAGGCAAAATAATATCATCAACATAAATTGAACATGAGTTAAATGTTCGGCTCGACTTCACGGTGAACAATGTAGGATCAACCGCTCCTTTCTTTGAATCCGGTCGATAGAAGAAACTTTGACAAGCAGTATCATACCATGCCTCGAGCTTGCTTTAAACCGTAAAGAGCCTTCTTCAAACGATAAACGTGAGTAGGATGCTCTTGATTCACAAAACCTTGGGTCGGCTGACGAGACGACTTTAAGATCTCCGTTCGAAATGCCATCTTACATCCATCCGATACTACCATGTTCTTACTAGCAAAGATTAGCCGAAAAGATTCGATTGCCTCGATTCGAAAGCAACAGAGCAAACGATTCTTCAAAGTCTATACCCTCTCTTGACGATATCCTTTAGCAACTAATCGAGCCTTGTTCTTCAACACATCACCATGCTCATCAAGTTTTACTTTGAAGATCCATTTAGAGAGCTATAATCATAGCACGATCGAGTGTACTAACTCCCATACATCAAGACGATCAAACTCATGAATTTCATCTTGCATGGCATTGAACCATATCTTCATTCATGGCGCTTTAACATCTTTGGTTCGATCTTAGATAGTACGGAGTTGAAGAAGCACCATAAGGCATCGGTTGCGAGTTGTTTCCGGGTTGATGTGACTAGAGGAATTTCCAACGATGTTGTTCAAGGGTGATCGTGAGTCCATTTTCCGAGGTGTTCATGGCATTTGTCGAGGAGCCGGGTAGTCGAGTCGATGTCTCCCGAAGAAGATGGTTCATGATGATTCGTGAGTAGCAAATATGTTTTCAAATGGAGCATCTTCGTGAGTCGCAGCGGATTAACTTCATCATTGATGCGAAACATTCCATGATGTACATTTCAAGAATGATGATTTGTTGATGAGATCAAGGATCGTGAGCAGTGCTCTTGACTTACGGATATTGAGACTGGATGGATTGACTTCATTCACCGGAATACGAGCATCCTCTGTTGTAGGGATCAACACTCATTAGTAGTAGACTCATACGCTTCATCAAACATTGGATCAAACAATTTCTTTACATCATCTTGAGATGGAGGTACATATGGAGTTTCTTGAGAGGAGTTTGGAACAAGGATGAACCAATGGGATCTTTTGAAGTGCGGGTCCTGAGTCGGAGTGTCCAGAGCCATTTGACCGGTCGACCATCAAACGTAACGTGAATTGTTTTCATGATATTTTGGGTTCTTTTGTTGTAGATTCGTATCCCTTTTGTTTGGTGCATATCCT